>PVIH01021239.1:0-29533 GCA_004025045.1 Sigmodon hispidus | reverse complement strand
TCCAATTTTTTGTTTGTATTTTCTTCTATTTCTTTAAGGCTTTTTTCATATCTTCTTTTAGAGCTTCGATGATCATCAAAAAGGAATTTTTGGTGTTGCTTCCTTCTGTTTCCTCTTCATTGCTCAGTTCAGGTCTTGTATTTGTAAGATCGCCACTCTCTTCTGGAGTTACCATGTTGTCCTTTGTATTATTATGTAATTTCTTGCACTGACGTTTGCCCATGGCTTCAGTGGTTTATGATTAGATGGGTCCTGGTCAGTTGTGGCACTTGGTTTTGTGTGCCTCCTGTCACCTCTCTGGTCAGGGTTTGATTCTGTCTTTTAGAGACCCCTGCAGTTGTTGGTTCGCTCAATTGGTGGTCGTGGTGGGTAGCCATGCAAATTCCCTCAGCAGGAGCTGTGGGTGTGGCCAGGGCCAGAGTTTAGCTGCCCCTGCTCCAGAGTGCGCTGGGACTCCGCAGAGAGTGCCTGGTCCTGGTAGCGGAACCGGAAGCAATGGGAGCTCAACTCTCCCTCCCAGGCCAGGATACAGGTGCTGAGGCCTGGCGATCCCTCCTCACCTCTGGTCAGGGTCCGAATCTGCCCCTCAGAGACCCCTGCATTGGTTCGCTCAGATCGCTCAGTTCGAGGTCATAGTGGGGAGCTGTGCAGATTCCCTCAGCAGGAGCTGTGGGTGTGGCCAGGGCCAGAGTTCATCTGCCCCTGCTCCAGAGTGCTCTGCGACTCCGCAGAGAGCACCCAGTCCCCTATTTTTATCATTATTTACACTGGTGTTTTACCTGCATGAATGACTGTGTGAGGGGTTCAGGTCTTCTAGAACAGTAGATACAGACCGTTAGAGCCACTATTTGGGTGCTGAGAATTGAACCTGTGTCTTCTGAAGTAAAAGTCATTGCTTTTAAGTGTTGTGTCATCTCTGGAGTCTCATCATTCAGTCTATAACTACAATTTGAAATGGTAGATTTAGAACTCCAGAAAGTTTACATTCAACTTTGTGGATAATTGGAACTTTGATGGGGATGTTTTTCTTTTAAATATTACTTTATTTAATTTTTAAATTTTAGTAGGTTTGAAGAAATAATGATGACAAAAATAAACAAATAAGTAGTTTTCAACTAAGATGCAAGTATCTATCAACTTGATCCACTCAGATAAAAAACTTCTGCAGTGTATTTAATGGCTTATATGATTTTACATTTTTTATCAGAAATAACATTGATCATTTTTCTTTACTGTTTCTCATATTCTCTAGCTTTACACATTAACAAAGGTTATTTTCTCCAAATGCATATAATGTGGTACTAAGGGATTTGCATTAAGTCTTTCAGATGTGTAGTTGGAGTTTTAATTAAAAATTAGAATTTTAAGCTATAGAATTATAATTGACTACAAATCTGATTGCATTAGTCAGTGATTTATAGATCCACAGAACTAATGTGATAAAACTTTCTCTCTTCAGATTTCTTTCTCCTCTTTCACTCTTTTTTTTTTCTCTGTATATCTGTCTATCTGTTTAAGTATCTGCCTATTTATCTACCTACCTACCTGTTGTTCTTTCTATCAGTTTGGATAGATGCACCATACCATTACCTAACCCTATAATAATAAGAATAATCACACTTTATTCAAGGTCCCTTCCCCCTCCCACCACATCAGGTTATTTTTTCTTCTCCGCAACTCCCCATCCCCTCCCTGGGCAGGGAGCAGTTCTATGGTCCCACTACAGGGATGGAAAAAAAATTCAGAGGGAAAGCTGAACACAAAGTAAATTTATGTGTAGCAATCTTATTTGCTTTATCACCCTTGATAAGTCATGCTTATGATTTTTGTCTTCTTTATACTTATTATTAACTTCTCACCATTTTAAATTCATTTTACTGTTTTTCTTGATAAATACAAAATAAATAAATAAAGAAAAAGAATAATCACACCAAGTGATAAAGACTTTTTTATTAAAATATTTGAAGAAAGCAATAATTGATAAAAATTGGAAGTAAGCAGTATTATGGTTCCTGGAAAGGCTGGACTAGTTCCCTGAGGCTTCACTCAGCAGGTCAGGTACTCCATCCAAGAGCATAAAAGTGATGTGGCTTTGTGTATGTGCTTCTGAATCATAAATTAGATCTCTATCCGTACCCAAAATATTAGTTCCCCAAGGACATAGGTAATTATCACATCTATGCTACCCGAGAGGCCAGGCTTGTATGTTAAAGTGATAGTACATACTTACCTAGTATATTTTTAAATAGATAACCAATAACAGAAAATACCACATGAGGTATTGGCAGGAGAAGGCATTTAAGAGGAACAGAAACTATAGGCTTTTGGACAACTTTTTCATGTAGCTTCATTGTGCCTTCAGGCCCTGCTGGGGCCCAATCTCTTGTGTATCATGTTAATTTTATGAGAGTTTGGTGATGTTAATGTTTCTTTTAATGAATTTTGGTTCTGATAACACCCAGCTCATGAACAGAATCTCAGCTTACATAAAAAGTTATTGGCTCTGTCAATTGTTCAGTTTAATGATAGGACTTAATGGCATGTGCTCATATACTTAGCCATATTTAATTGTGAACACAGTTCTATGGGCAGACTATTGAAATAACATTAAAAGATATTGTATTGTCCCAATTCTCTAATGTTTTGATTTATATTATTCAGTTTTTTTCTCTCTGTGTGTGTGTGTGTGTGTGTGTGTGTGTGTGTGTGTGTGTGTGTGTGTAGATTATGTGGCACAGACTTTAAACCTTAATGTGATCTTTCTGCCTCTGGAAATATAATGTTGATGGTTCAAGTCTCCTCTTATTATGGTGTCCAGGGAACCAGGAGATGGGGTTTGAACTACTAATCCTAGGATTAAATTTATTAGTGAGGTTCTATATGTACTAGGAAAGGAAATGAAATGCTTTGACAGAATAATCTTTGCTCTTACCAGTTAACATAATTTCCACTCTAAATTTTCTGTTCTTGATTATGTTTCCTGTTCAAAGAATGCTTGTCAATACTAGACAAGTGATAATGATTCCAAAGTGAAATGAACTTTTACTTGAATTAATAAGCCTCAGGATGAGATGTTTATTCATTATAATATGGTCAGCAAATTATTCATATATGTATACCATCAAGAGTGGACACATCAGAACATCAGATTGTATTTATGTACATCAGATATATATTTAACATGGTAAAAGTTGATAAGGATTTGGGATAAAATGGAATAAAGAGATAAAAATTAAAATTTTATAATATTTATAATTTTCAATTTATTTAAATAAAATTTAACTAAAAGTAGAGCTACACAGATTGCTCAGCAATTAAGGGGACTGCATGCTTTTGTAGAGAACTCAGTTTTCATTCCCAGAATGCACATTCCCATTTGTTGTAATGCCAGCACTAGTTGTCTCCTGTCTTTTTTTAGGCTCTGTATTTATTGTACACAAACACATATAGAGAAACACCATTAGACTATTTACTTTTAATTTAAGAAAATGATATAATGAAATTCTTACAGCTCTTAAACAGACCATAAGTCAGGGTTAGTTAAGGTCTTTCTGGCCTTGCATGGAAGCATCAATGTGCTTGCTCTGAGTTAGCAAACTCAAAGGCTAAGGCAGCTTTATTCTAAGAGTATAGAGCTCTTCATAACTGTTCTGTGAGCACAATATTTAGTGCTGTTAAGAGATCTGCTGTGAAAAAATTTCTGTATTTGTGTTATCTATCATTGTATCTTTGAAAATTCTAACATCAGAACAGTTATTTTTAGATTGAACATCAACTCACATGGGCTCCACAGCAATCTTTATCCCTGTGTCATTTACCTGATTTTCAACTAAGTCATTTTAGTTTAGAATAAATATGCCTCCAAATTTATTTCTATTATCTTTTTAATTTATATATTTTTCTGTATAACTTTGAGTAAGAATACCCCTAAATGTCTCTGCTTTTATATTATGATAATGTTCAGAAATTATTTCTTAACCTAGATTGCTTAGAAATAGAAAATATACTTTATAAACATTTCCAGACTTCCTAAGTAAAATTCACATGCTTGTTTTGCTTATAAAAATATCATTGTTTTAAAAATAAATTTTATAATTTACTTTTCTAATTCATGTAAGAAATTTTTCTTTTTTCGTTAATCATGTTGGATTTGATGACCATTCCTGGAAGTCAAACCAACTATCTTTGTAATTAACAAAAACTCAGAGTTGGGTGTGAAATTTTTACAGGATTTGAAATCAAAGAACCACTATTGAGGTGATACCAACTTTTCTTTGCTTGTTATTTGTGCATATCTTTATCCCTAGCATTTATGAGGCAAAAGCAGTTGAATTTTCTGAGTTTAGTTTAAGGCTTATTCACTTGCCTATACTAATGGATGATTTTTTAATATTTATGTATTATAAATTGCTAATTTGGTTCTATGCCAAAAGAATCTATCTAATGTTAAGCACTAGACATATTTTAAAATAGTTTTAGCAACTGCACAGACCAATAAATATAGTGAACTTGAGTAATTATAGCCACATTTGCTTCATATAAAATATTTTTAAACACTAAAATCTCTCCACTCATAAAGTTAACCTAGCTTCAATAGTAAACCTGACTTAATACTTCTATGTATGAAAGGAAATTGAACATGAAAGTATATTTACACTGAGTTTAGGTGAATGCTATTCATATGTACTAGTGAGATCATGAGTGACGCATTATATCAAAGCACATTGCTGTACAAGCTTG
This sequence comes from Sigmodon hispidus, assembly GCA_004025045.1. Lineage (NCBI taxonomy): Eukaryota > Metazoa > Chordata > Mammalia > Rodentia > Cricetidae > Sigmodon > Sigmodon hispidus. The sequence continues at coordinate 24,793 of PVIH01021239.1, read as the reverse complement.
TCCATGGAAACCCATGGTACAATGATCCAAGTCCTGAAAATTTTTCTATGGCCACTATTTATGAAATCTAGCATGTATAAGTGCATTCACAATATCAACAAGACACACATCACATATACACATCTTTCTTACATTATCATACAGAAATACATAGACAACATACATATATATGCATATACATCACATAAATATTTATACACTATTCAAACACAAACATGCAAACATAAAACAATACATTCAAATAATCACAGAAAAAACACACATATAAACATACACAAAAAATCTAAGTATATATCACACAAACACACACACACATAAATACACAAAAAGGCATACACACACAGATACATATGCAACATCTTTTTAAACCAGTACTAGTATTTTAAGGACTCTTAGGATCTGTGTTGAATAAATTTACCTAGAAATGAATTTTTTCTTGAATTTGTAATTTTTTTATTTATATGGCATAACAATATATTCTGAGAAGTTCTGACTATAAAACTAGTTTTGGTAGCCATTAAAAAAATATTTGCAAAGTATAATACTTGGAAGTATTTTATCAATATGAGAAGATGTATAACCACTTTTGATTTTTTATTATATTCTTAGAATAATTTTGATTCTTTATTTATACCATATAAGTATGGATCTGAAAATTATAAATATAGATGCAGAAATTCACAACTAATCACCATGCTGAGAGCTTTGGATTTAGGCTACTGGAAATAGAGAAAGAATTAAATATGTAAGAGATGATAAAAGATGGAAAAACCCACTAAGATAAGTTGACTTCAGCAAGTGGGATCTCAGGGACTCTGGCCTGAGAGCTGTGGAATGCAAATGTGGGACTAGACTAAGTCCTTTAAAAGTGGGTGACAGTTGTATGGATGCTGGTGAAAATTGTGATTTCCCTGGTAGTGGGACCAGGATATATTTCTAGTGCATGAATTAAACTTTTGGAGGCCATTCTATATGAAAAGATACCTTGCTTAGTCTTCATACAGTGAGGGACAAATGGGCTTGTCCTGACTCAACTTGGCATGTCAGCATTTTCTGAGTCCACATGAGAGGAATTAATAGGGTAGGGTTGAGCTGAAGTAGAAGGGAGTCCTATTAGGTGGTTGGGGAAAGTGTGGTTGGTATGTAAAATTGAAAAACCTTAAATAAAACTTATAAAAACAAGTGAGGTGGTAAAAGTCACTAAAATTTTAAAAAAAATTGGCTTAACTAATAAAAACCTTAATATTTTGATGTAATAAAAATAGACCCTGTTTTGGTTTGATTTGTGTTTATTGACATTATCTTTTTATGTAATCTATTGGCTTGTAATTTGCATCTTCACCAGACTAATCTTGAATTCAAAGACAGATCCTCCTGCCTTTGACTACCAAGTGCTGGGAATAATGACTTATACCAGTATGCCTGATCCTTGTTTTAGTTTCTATGGATGAGTTTCAATATGTGTACCTTGTGGGTTGGCATTGCTGAATAGAACATCCTAGCTTCAAAATCAGAGGTCTGCTTATTTCTGACTCCAGAGTGTTGAGATAAAAGTATATGATGCCATACCCAGAGGAAGTCTTTTTTGTCTGTCCACTAATTGCCAATGTTGGTTTTAATTTGGTAAAGTGGAATAATATATGTGAGTTAAAAATTTTGCACCAAATATTTTTTTTTATTTTGTGTCCTGGTCTTTAGTAGGCAAAGTTTGCTTTCAATTTCATATTTATCTAAAATGGCCTTGACTTAAAGTGCTTAGTCCCACAAAAGCCACTGTCCAGCTTTTGATATAAGCATGTAAAATGTGAAAATGCTGAGATTTTTCATATGGCATAGGGATTTCTTCAGAGCTGAAGAATAATTTTGTTTTTAATACACGTCTGGGTCATTTATATTTGAGTTTTGTTCTCTTTGCCCCATGAATATACCAATTAATTTTAAAATAGTCATTGTTACCCAACTTATCTTTTGAAATGTTTATTTACCTTTAGGATTATGATTATTTGCCTATACTATATTTTTCATTAATTTAGACAGTTTTATCTTGGAATAAAACCCAGGCAGGTCTGATACCAGGCAGTTGCTCTAGAACTGTGTACCTTCTTTCTTAAGAAATACATGTTTGATCTGGAGAGATGTCTCAGTACTGGCTGTTCTGTCAGAGGATCTCAGTTCAATTCTCATAACTATCTATAATGAGGTTTGGTTCCCTCATCTGATCTGCAGACAGAACACTGTCTTTATAATAAATAAATCTTTAAAAATAGAAAGAAATGCTCATTTAGGACTTGAAAAGTCTTTTCTGTTTGTATGAAATTATTAAACAAATTAAGCCCTCCACTTAGTAAATTTTTTGTATTAGTTTTTAATTCATCTGTATATTTTCTCAAAGTAGAACCAAATGTGCTTTTATGTGGCTTTATTTCTTAGTTTTTAAGCCTCTTTGTTTTATATATTCTATCTTTAAATAAGACTCAAATTTTTCTTGTGAATAGTATTGAGACTGTATGTAAGAAAGAGTCCTTTTTAAGTTACAAATTCAAAAAATGTTTTAGCACAGTATATTTACCTTTTAAATAAACTTTTAATAAGTGAATTAAAGGAGATGTTTGAATTAGTTTTGTTGAATAATTTTTTGAAACAAAGTCTATTTATAGAAGACTATCTCTCACTTGGGACTGTCCTGCAACCTTGCAAGAGCTGGGTTTATTTATATGTGCCCGGTAATTCATCCTTTATATTTCAAATATTTTCTCCATAATGTATGTCTAAGCAAATGTTTATTTATTGCAGCAAATAGAAAATCTGCTTACAAATTTATCTCTTGCTTAAAAGAAGTCAGTAATTTAGATTGAAATTTCCCTTTCTTTAGTTGGAAGTGTGGATATTTGCATTTAGATTGCTTAAATTCAGGATACATTAATATTTCTATGAAAGTATGTAGACATCATTGGTGTTTATGTGAAGCTATGATTAATTTTTAAAATAGTACCAATGTGCCAGGAATTTCCAGATATACACATATTAAAAAATATAATTTTTGCAGTTCAGGAATATGTTCTTATGGCCACTGAAACAGGATGTCCCACATTAGGGACACTCTATATATAGCTGTTTCATTGCACTAGACCTGCTTAGCCACCTAAGCATAAAATCTATTTGAGTTTTCTGTAAATATGGGGGCCCTGTGTTGAGAATGAAGGAAGCAAGTGCACATCCAGAATCCAAGGGTTTTTCTGGCTATAATTTAGCTAAATAAATCTCAGAATGCAATTCTGGTGGGTTTTGTTTTATACTATTTTATAGCCACTTTGTGTTTAAAGGCTAAAACATTATGTAGCTAGTTGTGATTCACATTTTTTTCTCACAGTATTTTCTAATGAAAGATAGTAACTTTTATTTCAGGTTTCCTATGATTTCACTTTACCTATGCATATGTCTGTAAACCACTTGTAGTCCTGTTACCTATGGAGGTCAAAATTGGATGTCAGACTCTGTACAAATAGAATTAAAGATGGTTATGTGTTTCTATGTAGACAGTGAAAAGCAAGCCTAGGTTCCCAAGAAAAGAAATCAGTGCTCTTACTTGCAGTGCATGTGTTTTAGTTTCTTAATTTTTGCCACATCATAGAAAATATGATTGTTTCTTTTTCCGTTTGACATGATTGCTATTGTTTGTTTATTTTTTGAGACAGGCTCTTATGTAGCTTATAGTGAACTTGACCTTATTTGAATTCTTGAGTATCTAATTGTTATTCTATATATCAAGAAGTTCAGGGATTACACGTGTGCACATCTACCACAGCTGATTCATGTGTTGGAGGAAAAATTTTATTACATGGTAAATAGTCCACTAATAACTGGAGATGCATCTCAAGCCCCATTTATGTTGCCTTAATAGTAATTTGTAGTCTTCATGTGTAATTTATATATGTGCAGTTTACATAGACTTCTGGTAATCAGAGATTTTTTACTATGTTTTGTCCATCCCTAAAAATGCTGACACATAGTACTCTGTAATTTTTATTTTGAGAATCATCTTTATTTAAACCAGTAGTTTTTTCTTGTTGAGATATTATTCCTAAAATAATTAATGATAAATAAATGTTTTTGAAATAGAAAGGGAAAGAATTCCAGGACAACATGAGCAAACCTTGGCTACTTTTTATTTTTACAATAAATTAATTTTAAAATAAATTGGCTTTCCCAATCAATTTTGATTTTAGTTATAAGACACTTTTGCTAAATATTAGCACTTGTACACCAGGTTGATAATTAAATCTATTTAATTGAATGTCTTTTTTAAACTCTCTACTCTGAAATAGTCTTTGAAGTTGAGGTATGTTTCCCCTATATAGCTGAAGAAATGATCCTGCTTCTTTATTCATTCTTTTAGCCTGTGTTTTCTTTTATGGAAATTGAGTCCATTGTATTAAGGGATATTAATGGTTTATTATTTTGTTGGTAAACTTTTGTGGGAGGTCCAGCCTATTTGTGTTCTATACACTTCTTGCATCTTCATATTTATTTCCTTTAGATTGGAAAAGTTTTCTTCTAATTATGAAAAAAATATTTTCTGTGGCTGTGAACTTGTAGCATTCTTTTTCTTCTATACCTGTTATTCATACGTGTTTTCAATATATGGTGTTGCAAATTTTATGGATGTTTTATGTTATCACTTTTTTCTTTGGTGTTTTTTCTCTAAAGACAACACTACATTCTGCATTGAATCTTCTTGTTAGTGTGTGGCGTTTTATATGAGAGTTGAGTCCATTGATATTAAGGAAAATTAGTGACCATTGATTGAAATTTCCTGCCATTTTTGGTGGTAACTTATTTCTATTTCCTTTCTCTGGAGTATTCTTCTGAGAATTATTGATTGATTGTGATTTTGTGGGTGTATCTGGGGTCCTTAAGTTGGAGTTTTCCCTTTTATACTCTCTGTAGTGCTGGATTGGTAGATAGATATTCTTTCAGTCTGACTCTGTCATGAAATATCTTTATAGGGAGTTACGTACAGCCACACCTTAAGATGGCGTTGGCCTTGAGTGCTCTCCCTGGTAAACAACTCCATATTTGGCTAAGGTCAAGGATCTGGCTTGCTTCTGTGTATCTGAGCCTAGCGGTGATGTCCACGTGGCTATCTTGGATTGGAAGCCCTGAGGGTATTTCACTAAGAGCAGGCTTCCCCCTGGGGTTGTTTGTGAGAGAATGGTTGTTTGTCTGAGTGAGTGAGCGAGTGAGAGAATGAGCAAGTGAGTGAAAGATAAGAAGAAACCAGATTGTAAAAGGCCCGAATAAACTGCAGACAGAAGGATCTGGTGTTGTGAGTTTCTTGCTTGCCAAGGTGGCGCACGACAATTGGTGGCTCATACGGGGAAGAGATAAGAACTAAACTCACACCAATGGATGACAGGATTCAGAACTTTCTGCAGTTGGGGGGTGCACCAGTAAGTCCCAGGTAAAGTGGGATCTGCGATTAAAGAGGGTAGCTCTGACCTGTAGATAAAGGCAGAGAAGAGGGAGCTCACCAACGAGTGGGTGAAACCTCTTGGTGCTGTGGATGCATGGCAAGCTCACTGATGAGTGGGTGTAATCTGTTGTAGCTGTGGACACATAGTACCTTGTGAGCTCAAGGTAACAGTAACAGCAGTTTTGTCTCAAAGTGAAAGTAACAGCAATAGCAAGGCTGGGGCTCTTTGCGAAAAGCTCAGAAAAAGATTTTTGAAATAAGGAGTAAAAGTCATATAAGGATGGGGTCTTCAACTTCACGTCCAATCTTTTTTGGCATGAGCTGCTATACCATGTCTCTTATCTTTTCCTTAGAATTTTGCTACTGTTCCATGGATGTGGTTTAATTCCTTATTTACAATCTCTTATAAATACTGCCCTGCTAAGTTGTTTTGTCTTATTGCCTGGCTGTATTAAATGTAATTCCATAAAGATTTAAGTTTAACTTACAAACATTTGGTATCATACAGTGTAAAGTTTTAATCCTTATGCTAATGAAACCTCTATTTGGGTCTTACTACTACAAAGCCCTGGGCTTCAAGGCTGAACCACAGCAGGAGCCTTCAGTTTAATCCGCCTTAGGCTCTAGAGGCCTAGGCAGCCACGGTCTTTAGCATAAGAATGAAGGCCAGGCTCCCAGCCACATATGCAGGGTTCTGAACAGCATAGACTCTGGATATTCGTGACATTTGTGGGTACAAGCCACCAATTCAGAATGTACATTTTATGTGCTCAAAAATGTGTGATTTTAATAATCACTATCCTTTCTTCAAAATTGATTGACTTTTTAAAGACTCATTCAATGTGTTTTTCCAGAGTTATTGTGACCTTTAAAGAATGCTAGAAAATGCTGTGCAATTATGGTCTCTTCACCACTTACAGAGGTGCAAATCACAGCAGCCAAATCTGCTCAAGTGGCACAGTTTCTAGCTGTACAGCTGGCCTTCAATACATATTCTCTTAAACTATTTAATCTGTTCACTGATATAGTCAATATGTGTGGCACAGATCCCTTCAAAAACAGCTAGTTATATTGCCCCTGTGAGTAAAGTATGTCAACTTTCATTAAAAATACAGGCTTTTGTTGGACAGAACTCAAGCTAGTTTATGTGGGATGTTTGTGTGTTCATTCTGACCTTCCTAGGGAAGGCAATGTCTGTGCTGATCAGTTTACTGAATCAACATATGTTATGTTTAATGTTTAATGAATTTGCTAATGTACTTTAAATCCATCAAAGATTTTATCTTAATGCTGGATTTTTGAAATTCAATTTCAAGATCACAAAGTACCAAGCCATTCAAATAGTCAAACAGTGTCCTTTGTGTACAGAATTTCTGTCAGTAAACTATTTTGGAATGAATTCTCGGGGCATTTTGCTTCTACTCATATTTGGCAGAGAGATGTTACTCCTTTGGAAGGATGGTCTATGTCTATGTTTCTGTTGATACTTGTTTTCATCTTAACTTTTGGCCTCTGCACATTCTGAGGAAAAGACTAAGCATGTTAAAAGCTGTTGCTTATAGAGTTTCCAAAAGTAATTAAAGTTTTGCCAAATTTTGTGCTGAAGACTGAGATTTCTTATAATTTTTATAGGTCTGACCATTGTGGAAGCAACTCTCATTGTACTCTTAAAGTTTGTCTTAAAATTAAGATGAGAGTATGCAGCCATGTCCAAAGAACATTTATACTTCATTTATTTATATTTTAATTGTTTTAACTGTGGATTCTCAGTCACTTACTGCAGCTGATAGATACTGGAGGCTTAGCAACATGGCCTTACCTCAGATTCAATGAAAAAATCTGACAGATGGCAATTAAATTAGACCAGACCCAGTTCTGGTATGGGCGAGAGGGTCTGTTTGTGTTTTCCCCCAGGATAAAAATGATTCAGTTTGGGTACCGGAGCGTCTGACCAGGAAGATTCAATCAGAAAAGGTAAATGAGGCCAGGGAGCAAGCAGATGATGCAGAAGCTCCTATTGCTGGCCTTGATGGTGCAGATAAGTGCTTGCCATAATCGCAGTCATTTTATTGGCTGCCATAGGAGCCATGAGCCATATCATGCAGACTGCGCAGACTTTGAATGCGGTCTTGGCTAATGTAGTATAGGCTCTAGACATACAAAAGAATCTTATTGCCCAGTTAAAAAAGGGCTTGATGGTTATTAATCAAAGGATTGACCTGGTCCAAGAGTGGATTGATACTCTTTGGAAGCTGGCCTAGCTTGGCTGTGAATGGAAGTTTCCAGAATTATGTGGGACTAGTGTACAATATCAGAACTTTATTCATGCTGCAAATCTGTCTAAACAGTTGTCAAGTTAGTTTTAGGAAACTGGATTGGTGAATTCGAAAACTTGATGGCCCAGCTGAGAGTGACCATGGTGATTGTGAATTCTACCGGAGTGGATGCTGGACCTGGCAGAAGGACTGGCGTCCTGGTTCTCCACCACTGTGGATCACCAGAAAGAGTGGGTGGGAATGGGAGCTCTGGCGAGCCTGATGGTGCTGATATTCCTAGTGTGCCTATGGTGCATTTGCCATATTAGGTTCACTCAACGCCATAATGCAGCCATGATTCTTCAAGCCTTTGCTGCCTTGGAGATGGGATAGTTCCCTCATGTTTGGCTGGCTACCTTGAAAGATTAATTTTTCTAGAACAGGATGCGAGGCTTGTGCACTGCACTTGGGATCCACCGAGGCTTGGATCCACTGAGGTTTGGAGCCCAAGAAGAGCATGTCTGATTGCATGCGGGTTGATACCCATATTCCTGCCTCTGTGAAAAAGGGGTATCAGACAGGTGTGATGTTGTCTGGTGGAGGACACCTGGAAAAGCATTAGTATATGTTCCTTTGCACAACAGAGATCAGGCCTCTACTCTTGCCTGTTGCTTTTATATTAAAAAAGGAGGAACTGTAGGGAGCTGCATACAGACACACCTTAAGATGGCGTTGGCCTTGAGCACTCTCCCTGGTAAACAACTCCATATTTGGCTAAGGCCAAGGATCTGGCTCGCTTTCATGTATCTGAGCCTAGCGGTGATGTCCACGTGGCCATCTTGGATTGGAAGCCCTGAGGGTATTTCACTAAGAGCAGGCTTCCCCCTGGGGTTGTTTGTGAGAGAATGGTTGTTTGTCTGAGTGAGTGAGTGAGTGAGTGAGAGAATGAGCGAGTGAGTGAAAGATAAGAAGAAACCAGATTGTAAAAGGCCCGAATAAACTGCAGACAGAAGGATCTGGTGTTGTGTGTTCCTTGCTTGCCAAGGTGGAGTGCAACAGACATATCTTCTTTACTCCATCTATGGTAACTGATAATTTTTCAGGGTATAGTATTCTAGTTTTGCAGCCATGCTCTTTTAGCATCTGTATAACTTCTGACCAAGCCCTTCTACCTTTCATCATTTCCATTGAATAGTCAGGCGTTATTCTGATGGGTCTGCCTTTATATGTAAGTTGGCCCTTTTCTTTTGCAGCTCTTAAAGTTTTTTCTTTGTTCTCTATGTTTTGTGGCTTGATTATGATGTGGCACATTGACATTTTTTGGGGTCATATCTATTTGGTGTTATGTAAACTTCTTGTATCTTTATAGGCATTTCCTTCTTCAGGTTAGGGAAGTTTTCTTCTATGATTTTATTGAAAACATTACCTGTGCCTTTCAGCTGGAATTCTTCTCCTTCTCCTATTCCAATTATTCTTAATTAGGTCTTTTCATGGTGTCCCAGATTTCTTGAACATTTTGAGTTATGGCTTTTTTAGTTTTACTATTTTCTTTGACTGATATATCTATTTGAGCTACTGAGTCTTCCATTTCAGAGATTCTATCTTCCATCCCTCGAACTCTGTTTGTTATGCTTGTATCTGTGGTTCCAGCTTTTTTCTTCAGATTCTCTATTTCTATATTTGCCTCATTTTGTGCCTTTTTTATTGCTTCTATTTCAGCTTTTAGCTCCTGGCATGTTTCTTTCATAGATTTGTTAATCTCTTCCAATTTTTTGTTTGTATTTTCTTCTATTTCTTTAAGGCTATTTTTCATATCTTCTTTGAGAGCTTCGATGATCATCAGAAAGGAATTTTGATGATGCTTCCTCCTGTTTCCTCTTCATTGCTCAGTTCAGTTCTTGCATTTGTTGGGTCGCCACTTTCTTCTGGAGTCACCTTGTTGTTCTTTAAATTATTATGTAAGTTTTTGCATTGGCATCTGCCCATGGCTTTAGTGGTTCATGATTAGGTGGCTCCTGGTCAGTTGTGGCACTTGGGCTTGTGTGCCTCCTGTGAACTCTGAGGAAAAGGTCTGCTCAATCACTACTTCTGCACTGTGCAGGGGACTGAAATTCAAGTTTTCAATCTTTTTCTCTTTGACAAATTGGAGGCAAGGTGGCCACCCTGCAAACTCCCTCAGCAGCAGTTGGGGGGACTGTGACAGGCAGAGTTTATCTCAGCCTACTCCAGAGTGTGCTGGGACAAGCTCTGCAATATATGTTCTATGCCAGTGATTCTCTCATCTCTTTTATTCTGTTGGTTTTCCTTGCATTTGTAGTTCCTATTTCTTTACTTGAATGTTTTATTTTAGCATTTCCCTCATTTGTGTCTTTCTCATAGCTTCTATTTCAATTTTTAAGTCTTGAAATGTTTCATTCATCCCTTTATGGCTTTTTCCTGATTAACCTTCCTGTTTTAAGGAATTCATTTTTAGTATTTTTTCTTTGTCTTTTCAATTTTTTAAGATAATTTTTAGTTTTACACAAAGACCTCTATTATCTTTCTTAAATTGTTTTTGTAATCACTTTTTGGGCTTTTTCTATATTATGTTCTTCAGGTTTTGATGTTATCAATCTGTCTGAATGTGGTGGCTACTGTATGACATTGTAACTATTTGTGGTGATATGTTTTATATATAATAAACTACTTTTGGGGGCAGGAGAAATTTCTTAGAGGTTAAGAGCACTGTTCTTCCAGAGGTCCTGAATTCAATTCCCAGCAAGCATATGGTGGCTTACAACCATCTATAAAGGCATCTTCTATATACTGCATACATAACAAATAAATAAATAAATAAATAAATAAATAAATAAATCTTTAATAAAAAACAGTCTCCAATATAAAAAATAGATCCAAACATAGTAAATCCAAGAGAGTCAAAGAGAGATAACTCATGCCTTTAATCCCAGCATGGGGAAAGACTGGGACTGGTGATCTATGCCTTCAATCCTAAAATTCCAAAGGCAGTGTGCTTCTCTGAGTTCAAGGCTAACTACCAAATAGTAGTATCACATATCTTTAATCTTAACCTGGATCTGGGGAACAACTGGGCAAGGACAATATTTAATACAGGCATAGAAATACAGGATCATACTGTAGAAACTACAATGTGTGATTCTGAAGAAGCAGGAAGATGATTGAGTAAGATTTGACTGTGGTCCATTTCCTCTCTATGATGATCCAGTCTGATTTTATTAAATATAAAATAATTCCCCACATGTATTCTTGATTTTTTAGCAATATGCAATATGACGGTGATTTTCTGTAGTGTATTTACACTTTTCCACTTGTCCATTGGTTCCATTATAGTTTTACTGTCTGACAATCCCAGAAGGATGTAAAAATTTAAGGAAATAGCAGCTAAAAGGTTCATGAATGTGTACTGAGAACAAACACCTGCATTAACAGGACCCAGCAAATAGAAACTGCATTTAATTGAATACAGCCAGCCAGGCTTTACTCTTTTCAGCATTCATTTGCATAATCTCATCAGCTATGCAGCTTTGCACACATCAGCTGGAGATTTTGATCCATCATTTCTAGGTAATGGTTAGGACAGATAAAAGAAGTTCTTTACTATATCATCTACATGAGTGTGTCATTCATGGAGTAACAAGGATGGAGGATCCAAACAAGGGAGAAGGGAACAAGCAATTTCCTTGAAGAAATAGATTGTTTGGTGACACTTTAGTAGATTTAATTCTCAGTTTTCTGGTGGGCATGGAACTAGATTGATCAGAACTTCTGAAGACCACAACTCCTAGTACACTACCACATGATGTCTCATTCTGTATGAATGTAAATTATGTCTAATTAATGGCTGGATGTACTGAAGGGGAATGGAATTTACTCACTTCTTGGTTGAAGGGAAGGGATATAAGTGTTTTCCTCAAATTGGAACAATGAATGTCTGGCAAGTCTTCTAGAATTAGAAAATTGACTTCAATGAAATAAATTTTATTTGGTATTATAATTAAAACCTGGAGCAAGATATAAAGATAAATGATAAAAGATACATTAAAAAGACATCCACTCAAGAAAGTTTTTACATCTGATAAATATTCAGATCAAAGGGAGTGAGGCTTCACTGCAGAAATGTAGTAGTCTGCTCTGGTACTTTATGGAAGTTTCCTAGCAGAGGTGTCCAGTGTTTCTCTATTCCACTCCCCTAGGCAGTTTCAGATTACTCCACTGAAAAAAGGTCTCCACTCAAAACTTATTTCATAAATTTATTTTGGAGAGAAGAATCCAGAAGTGTGGTTGCCTCTGCTAGGGAGAAAAAGAGTAAGTGTCAATTGAGCAGGCCCAGGCCTGTTATAGGGCTTGTAAGGGGCAGAATCTTTATAGGAAGAATATTTTCAAGGCAGGAATTGTTCAGATTTCAATCACTGAGCTTAAACAACTCTATATTGTCAGGAATCATTTTCTTTATTTATTTTGTATTTATCAAGAAGAAAAGTAAATTGTATTTAAAATGCTGATATGTTAACAACAACAAAAGAAAAGGAAAATCATAAGCACAACTTATCAAGGGTGATAATGCAAATAATTTGCTACACATAAAATTACTTTGTGTTCAGCTTTCCCTCTGAATTTTTTTTCTATCCCAGTATATCCTTATTGAAGGTCCCTTCCCGCACCCACCACATCAGGTCATTTTTTCTTCTCCACAACTCTCATCTCCTCCCTGGGCAGGCAGCAGCCAGTCACATGGTCACACTGATCCAATAATGCTTCGGTCAGTCTCCACTCCTGCAAATCCAATTTTGTCACCTTTCCCACAAGGGTGAGTCAGGTGTTCCTCTGGGTTGAGTGGGATCCGAAGGGTCAGTCCAGGGTGTTTCTGATCTCAAGCTGTTCAGTGGTTGTGGTTTGCAACTTGGGCATGCTTTGTTTTTTCTGGTTGATTTGTTTAGAGACCACAAATCTGTGAGTTCATCCCCTGCTTATCTTTCTGAGTTTGTGATACCTCGTTCAGGAAGATATTCTTGAAATCCATCCATTTGCCTGCAAATTTTAGGATATCATTTTTTCTTACTGCTCAGTAGTATTACATGGTATATATAGATGTACCACAGTTTGTTAATCTATTCTTCAGTTGAGTGACATCTAGGTTGCTTCCAGGTTCTTGCTATTACAAATAATGTTGCTATGCACATAGTTGAGCTAATACCTTAGGAGTATGAATGTGCAACTTTAGGGTATACACCCAGAAGTGGTATTGCTGGGTACTTGAGGAGACTGATTCTCAATTATCTGAGAAACTGCCATATTGAATTCCAAAGTGGCAGAACAAGCTTACACTCCCACCAACAATGAGGAGTGTTCCCCTTGATCCACATCCTCTCCAACATAGGCTGTCATCTGTGCCTTTTATCTTAGGCAATCTACTACGTGTTAGCTGGTATCTCAAAGTTGTTTTGATTTGCATTTCTCTGATGGCTAAAGATGATGAGCACTTCAGGTGCCTTTCATCCATTCAAAATTCCTCTGCAGAGAATTCCCTTTTTAAACCTAAACCCCATTTTTTGTTTGGTTTATTCAAGGTTTTGAGCTCTAGATTCTTGAGTGCTTTATATATGTTAGAGATCAGTCCTCTATCAGTTATGGGGTTGGTGAAAATCTTTTGCCATTCTGTAGGATTTCATTTTGTCCTATTGACAGTATCCTTCACTTTACAGAAGCTTCCTAGCTTCAGGAGATCCCACTTATTAATTGTTGGTCTTAGTGTCTGTGCCACTGATGTTATATTTATGAAGTGGTCACTTGTGCTAATTCATAGAAGTGTATTTCCCACTTTCTTTTCTATCAAGTTCAAAGTGGCTGGGTTTATGTTGAGGTCTTTGATCCACTTGGATTTGAGTTTTGTGCAGGGTGACAGGCTTAGATCTATTTGAATTTTTCTACAAATTTCCATCCAGCTATGCCAACACCATTTTTTAAATATACTCTCTTTTTTCCATTGAATATTTTGGGCCTCTTTGTCAAAGATCAGGTGTTCACAGGTTTTTGGGTTAATGTCTGGATCTTCAATTCTATTCCATTGATCCACAAGTCTGTTTTTATGCCAGTACCAGGCTGTTTTTATTACTGTACCTTTATAGTATAAATTGAAGTCAGAGATGGTGATACCGCCTGAGGTTTTTTTATTGAGTAAAATTGTTTTGGCAATCCTGGTTTTCCTGTTATTCCAAATGAAATTGAGTATTGTTCTTTCAAGTCTCCATTGAGAAATTTATAATTTACTCTGATGAGTCTGCCAAGAACTAATCTGATGGTGAACAAGAGGAGAACAAAGAAATGTATATTTTGAGAAAAGGAGCCATTGTGGGGTTAGTGGAAAACCTGGTGCTTTGGAAACATATAAGGACCCATAAGATATCCCCAGCTAACATTCCAAGAAATAGTAGAGAGGACTAAACAGTCCTAAACAGGACTTCCCCTATGGTCAAATAAATGACTACATTCATTGTCATTATAAAACCTTTATTTAGCAATAGATAGAGGCAGAAGCAGAGGTCTATAACTAAGCATGGGGTTGAACTTCTACTTCATCCATAAAGAGGGCAGAGACTGCATATGAGCAAAGGAATTAGGATCATGAGGACACCCAGAGAAATACCTGACCTTGCCTATTGAGACTTCTCTGATATAAACACTGGGCCTTCATTAAAAAAAATAAACACTCCAAGTATAATTGATAGTCAAACAGTGTGAACCATTTGTGAAGCCTCTTGTACTAAAACCAGAGTTTATTTCTGGTGCAAGAAGTGGATTCTTACAACCCATTTATAAGAGGAACACCTTACTAAGCCTTGATACTGGGGAAATGAAATCAGAACTTCTTCAACTGGATATGTCAGACAAAATTGACTTACCTTGAAATTCACCACCCTTTAGATGGGAGATGGGGTGGGGGAACTTGTATAAAGATTTGAAAGAGGAAAGCAGTGGGTGCATAATAAACATTTTAAATATAAAAGTTGCTCAGAACTTGTGGTACCATTTGAAAAACTAAAGCCTAACCCAGGCATTCAGTTCAAGTATTCAGCAGAGCACCCCCCATGAGGACAAGGAACTAAAAGTCTAAAAGTCTGTTCCAAGAAACAGTAACTCAGCCCAGATAGCCATAATCAGCTCAGATGACCATTAGGACATAATGGTCAAACCTGTGATTTAAATACCAGAAGTTCTGAACAGAATAGTTATGACTTTTGCCAACACCCGGTTGTAAAAAACCCCCTAAGAGTTCTCAAAAAAGCCCCTGCTGACCTTAAGGCAACCCCATGATTTATCATGCAATATCATATTTTTCCTGTTTGTGGTACTTGAAAGTTTTTCCAGGTATAGAATTCTGGGTTAGAGTTAGGGTTGGGGTGATCTCTTAAAGTCTGAAGCACATATGTCTATTTAATACTGGTTTTTAGATTCCCTACTAAAACACCAGTGAAGTTATAGAAGGTCTGCCTTTGTTTATTTCTTAGTGTTATTCCCTTGTAGCTTTTTATATTCTTAGATTGTTCTAAAATTTTAATGTTTAGATTATTAGTGAATGGACTATGTTTTTGTTTCAATGTATTTGCTGTTCCGTGTACTTTTACTTTGAAAGACCACTTCTCTTTTATTTTAGGGACTTTTTTCTTTTATTATTTTGTTGAATGTGCTCTTTGTGCCTTTCACCCAAGTTTTTTCTTTTTATTCTTTTCTTTATTATTTCTGAATTTTTATTTCAGTAATATTTGGGGTAATTTAATTATTCCTTTGACCAAAATATCCAGTAATGCTAAGTTATCTCCAATACCTGAGACTTTTTTATATTTTTAATAAAACTTGCCTCCATTTTCTGTTTATATAGCTAAATTTTTGATTTCAAGAATTCCTTCACTTTAATTTTTTACCTTGGTTTATTTTCATTTTTAGATTTTGAACAGATTTATTCATCTCCAACTTTTCTTTTTGGCTTTACTTAGAGGCTTATTCTGTTTCTCCTCTTGTTTGTGGTTTTTTTTTTTAACTTTCTTTAATAATTTCATTCACTTACTATTTAAAGACTGCTATTATCTTCATATAGTTGATGTTAATATCATTTACTTGTTTTTCAGTCAGGTTGGAATATTCAGATCCTGCTGTGTTTGCTAGGATTGCTAGGTTCTGAAGAAGACATATTGAGCTGACTGTAATTGACTATGTTTCCTTTCCTTGGTTTCTGAAGACAAGGTTTCCTGTGTAATAATAATTGCTGTCCTGTAACATATTCTATACCTGACTGGCATGAAAATTCAGAGATCAACCAACCTCTGCCATCCAAAAACTGGGTAAAGCATGTACTAATACCACCCATTTTATTTTTCTATATTTTTTATTTATACTGTCATCTAGTAATCCAGACTTAAAATAATTATTGGTCTAGGTGTTGGCATGTGTTTTTGTCTAAGTTGTGAGGGTTTGTTATTCTTCATTTTCTCTTCTTTCTGATTAATTCAGCATGTGACAGTCTTTTATTTTTTGATTTATTGGCCTGTTTTTTGATATGTTTACTGAGAATGCCTATTGGTGTTGGTAACTGGGCTGCAGTAAAATTTTGAGGGAATGAGGGTTACAAATGATAGTGTGTAAAATTCACAGGAGTTGTATTCATGAGAAAGGGAGGCTTCAGTTGTGATCTGTTTTAGTACTGTGTATGAGTCCTAGGGGATATGATCTGAGGGAACAGATTATACCTTTGCAATTTATGCTCTTACTGCCATATCTTCCACAATAAGCCCTGAGACTTAGGAAATTGAGCAACAAATGTTGCTTCAAGTCTGAGCATTCTCAGTCACTTATTCTTTAAAGTTTGGCTAGATATGTATTACTATGTCAATCACAATCTACTTTATTTAGAACTATCTAAGTTGAGAAAGGAGATGTTCATTGATCTATGGATATATTGGTAAGTTATTTTACATCAGTTCCATTCTATGTTTACTTAGAATTATAATAGTAATGCATTCTTGTCTCAAGCCCCTTATTTGTGTATGCCAAAAGCTTTAGTCTTTTGATAGTGTCATACAATTTTCTGCATGCTGTGAAGATGGTCTTGTTTACAGTTGATAATTGTGCTTACTGCTATATATATGTTGTGTTAGCATTCATAATACTTAATAAAATGTCTTGTAGTCTTAATTTGGGAAGTGTTTCCTAGCACAAAGAGAGCTTGTTACATCCTCTAACTTACTCTATCTTAAACTGTTTTTCTTTTGCCATAATTACTGAATTATGTCTATGCACATAAATATGTAAACATGAGCTACTGATTACATTTGCTAGTTGATCTATATAGTTTCAGAGCAGATTAATTTGTTTTGGATAACCAAATTTAATGCTAATACCTTGAAAGAAAAGTGTAAGTCTCCAAATGATTTTTAGTTTCCAGTAGAACGTGCCTAAAATCTTTAGAACACACTCCAAAACATATGTTACTATGTCTACTGATAATGTTTTCTCCTTCTGATATTACCTTGGAGAGATCAAGGTCTGTCTACTTTGTTTTTGTGGGTTTGGCAATTTTCTTTGCAGAGACATTTTAACTTTTTTCTTGATCCTAGATGTAATTTTGGGATACTGGTGCCTTCAAGTTGCTGCTATCTTCATGTTTGGTTGCTGCTTTTGAAGTAATTGCTATTGTTGTTATGTTGGTTTGAAGCTTTACACTTGTGTGTTGCTGTCAATTTTTCTTATTAGTCTCAGTTGTCAATGTCACAAAGCCTTGAATCATCTGAGAGAACATCAATTGAGGCTGTGCCTAAATCAGAAAATTTTATTCCTATATAGAAAATATTACATTGATAGTGATTGTTGTAGAAACTACTTTGCACTGAGGTGGAAATATTTCTGAGCAAGTTGGCTTGGGCTTCATAAGGTAGACACTTGAGAATTAAACAGTGACTAGACAAGAGAGAAAGCCAGAAAAGAATGTTAGTCTATAAGTTTTGCCTTGAATTATTAGCTTTAGTGGCTATTCTAAGCTTCCAAAATGATGGAATATGCTCTGACACAATAAATCAAGTAATCCCATTTATTGACTAAGATGCTTTTAGTTAGAAAGTGCAATCAAAGGGCATAAAAGCAAGTTATACCAAAAATGGGAAACATAAAATGTGGTTTTATTGCTAGGTAGAACTTGGGAATATTGCATTTCATGAAAATGTTAAAGATCTTAGGATTTTAGGTGGAAAAACAGTAGAAATTTTATACTCAACCTAATTGGCTGTTCATAGAAAAACCAAAAGATGTGAGTCTTAAGAGTATTGGCAGACAATACATTATGATAATAGGATTTCAATTAGAAACATATCTAGTCCACAAAAAATTAATTTTGAGCCCATTTGTGGTTCCCATTGCTTTGCAGGTGCATATCTTTCTGTTATATGTGTTTTGGGTTTTTAAAATTATTATGAGTATTTTACCTGTATGCATAGTACTTATAATGTGGATCCCTGGTCATCATAATTATCAAAATATATTCTCTAAATTTTAAACATAAAGATATAAATACTTATGATCCCTCATATATTTACTACAAATTGTGGTTTATATTCAAGGAAAACAAAACTTTTTCTACTGAATCATGCCTCTAGCACTATGCTTATTATTTATAATTTATATTAGCAATGTTTTCATCAGTTCTTTTGTATTTTATTAAACAAACAGTAACTGATAGTAAAATCTTCTTGATGGTACAGTTTAATTTGAGGCAAATCAGTTTTCTGGAATATAAATATAGAGCTGTAATGAATGTATAATTCTTTGTAGAAAATTCAGTATAAACCTCTAATTTTTTCTTTTTTATTTTATTGAATGAGTTTTCCATAATAGGATATGGGTTTTTGTATGTAACTTTGTCTCTCCTTGATCTGATTGCATAAACTATGCTTGCATTTGCCTCAGAGGCAGATATAACAGTCTTTGCTCTTTGAGTGATGAGTTTGGAGTCATGGACCAAAACACCCAGGTTGTCCATCTGATTTTTAATTTTTCAATTTGTACCTGTTCATACAAATTCTCTCATGTTTTCTGTACTGATGACATGTTTTCCTTAATGTTCATTTTTTCCAAGATGATATCCCAGTATATCTATAGAGAAATGACAGATTTGAAACTCCTATTCAGTTTTCTTTCTGTGGTGATTACATTATAATGTATTGGTCACAAAATCAATGTAGAGAACACCAGGATTATATGACTATTCTGTCATAGAAATATGCTTTTACAATATTGTCAGTAGGATTCTTTCACTTGTATACATGCATTGTGTATTTTAGAATGCAGTGACATATAATGATGTGCATGTCAACTTCACTTTGGAAGAATGGGCCTTGCTAAAGCCTTCCAAGAAGAATCTCTATGAAGATGTGATGCTGAAGACCTATGAAAACTTCACTACAATATGTAGGACTAAATGTTCCTATGTTTCAAAATAAGAAAATGGTTCTTGGTAACTGATTTATTGAGAAATCAGATAAATGAGAATAAAATCAGGCATGGATTTTAAGTTCACTAAAGTATTTAAAATTTTGCATAATTTTTAAAGATATATTTTCTGGTACTATATTTTAGGATACCATTGGAAAGAACATAAGATTGATGAAGATTGTCAAAATTCTAGAAGGCATAAAAGGTAATTTTGATGTGTATGTTTGTACAAATGTGCCTTTGAAAAATTGTTGTATATTCTGAAAATTTTAGACAAGCATTTAAGATTTTCTAAATTTGTGTAAATAAAGACAGCTAAAATGAATGAAAATTATTAAATTTTGAAATATACACATTAACTTCAGGTTTTTGAATTGTCTTTCCAAGACACTATTTTTTTAAAAAGTCAACAAAATATGGTGTAATTGATATGATCATTTAAACATAGCTTTATGATCACTTTGCTGTCAAACTGCCAGGTCATTTATTTTACACTACTTACATTACAATGATATAAACATTAATGTGGTGATATGTATATTTCCAAAGTCTTCTAGTCAGCAAATAATTTATAGTAAATTTAACATATGTTGTGACTGTGGAGTTTAGTGCTATTGCAGAGTTACACTGAGAGGTATATTATGTACATCCATAGGCACAGAGTACTATTGCAAAAAGTAGCATACCTATTTCAGAACAATTAGAATATATGTATCAGTCCCTATACTGAGTATACTTAATGAATTCAATTGAAGTATGCAAGTAATTGGCTTCTCAGATTTCTGATTAGTAGATGGCACTACAAAAGATATGATGTTACACTTACAATCACAAAGGGAGTGTAACAAGTTAGAAACCTTGTATATATACTAAATCTGTTAAAGCTTCTACATATTCTAGCTTGTTTGAAATGTGTGTACAAAAACATTGTGGAAAGAAACCTAATCAATGTGTTAAATCTCTTTCTTATCACAGTATTCTTCAAATGAACAAAAGAACAAACACTAGAGAGAATTTTTCTGAATGTGAACAATGTCGTAAAACATTTGCACAGCACAGTGATCTTCAAAATTGTAAGAGAACACATATTGTTGAGAAAATCTATAAATGCAGTAAGTATGATAAATCTTTTACACAGCAGAGATATTTTGAAATGCATGAAGAAACTCATACTCAAGTGAAACCCTGTGAATATAACTGTGATATAACTTTTGCAGTAGACAGTAATCTTCATACTCATAAAACACCATGTTATGAAGAGAAACCCTATGAATATAATCACTTTGGTAAAACCTTTACACATCACAGTCATCTTCAAATGCATAAATAAACATATACTTAAGGAAAACTCTATGAATGTAATCAGTGTGGTAATGCATTTGCACAAAACAGTCATCTTCAAACCCATAAAAGAACACATACTGGGGAGAAACCCTATGAATGTAATCACTGTGGTAAAGCCTTTGTAAAAGACAGTCATCTTCAAACCCATAAAAAAACACATACTGGAGAGAAACCCTATGAATGCAATCAGTGTGGTAAAGCCTCTGCACAAAACAGTACTCTTCAAGCCCATAAAAGAACACATACTGGAGCCGAACCCTATGAATGTCATCAGTGTGGTAAAGCCTTTGCATATTATACCAGTCTTAAAATGCATAAAAAAACACATACTCAAGAGAAACCCTATGAATATAATCAGTGTGGTAAAACCTTTGCACAAAACAGTCATTTTCTTTTTTTAAAAAAAATATTTATTTATTTATTGTGCATACAGTTTACAGAAGAAGGCACCAGATTTCATTATGGATGGTTGTGAGCCACCATGTGGTTTTTCTGGGAATTGAACTCAGGACCTTTGGAAGAACAGTCAGTGCTCTTAACCTCTGAGCCATCTTTCCAGCCCAAAACAGTCATTTTCAAGCCCATAAAAGAATACATACTGGAGAGAACTTTTTAAAATAAAATCAATGTTAAAGTATTTCCATACTAAAGCAATTCACATGCTTAAAAGTATATAGTTAAAAACATTATGAATACTAATATAACCAGTTTCTTAAATATTTTAATTATATCAGCAATTTTCAAAATTAAAAGAAAAAATTTTACTGTTAGTATAGGCATATATATTTAATGTAGTTAAATTCATCACTTTATACCAGTGACAAAGATTTTATGTGCAATCAATTTGCTATATTATTTGCATATTACATTAGTCTTTGAGTGCCAGTGAAGAGACTAAGAATTTATTGAAGTATCTCATAATATTTTATCCAAAAGAATTTTAATGTTATATAATTATGTCTTTTAGAAAAATATGGTGTTGACAATCTCTTTCCAGATTTGAATGTCTGTTCTTACATTGCTTGCACTACTCCTGAAATACTCCTGAAAAAACTGAATTTATAAAGTCCTGTGTGTAAGATCAAATGCTAGTAAAATAAGCACAATTTTGGCTTGAAATCAGAGCCAAGGAAGCCCATTGTTCACTTGACAAATTGAGCACAAGGTCAACCAAACCCTGATTATTAATTCAAGCCATTCTCTAAAAATTTTCAAGCTCAGGAATTGAAATATGAGTAAGATTCACCCTGCTAATCTTCCCCTTGGAAAAGCTCTGCCCTCTGACTCCCTATGTAAGCCCTTTGCCTTTTTAGTTAGCAGCTGTCCTTTTCACTCTGGCAGAGGTAGCCACTCTCCTGGATTGTGCCCTTCAAAATATATCTCTCTAATAAAATTTAGATAAAATCTTTTGCCAGAGTGGATTAGAAACTCAATAGAGTATTGAACCGGAGAAGCAATGGACACCACTAATCTCAAGTTACCTTAAAGGAGTGGAGCAGAAAAAACTTTTCTATATAGATTGCTAAATTTCTGAAGCAGTTACCCCATTACTAAATGAAGCAGAAATGTAGCAGATTACCCTGGTCTTAAGTAGAAATATTCATCTCTACTGAGAAAGCCTGTATTTGAATGGAGCAAAAGAAAATGGACAGTTATTTGTTCTGGAAATTTCCCTCAGGAGAGTAGAGAAGAAATTTACTGCTATGCTGAAAATCTTAGCAAGAGTGCAGTCAAACAGATATAATGAATCATTTTGGAGAGAAGCTAGATTGTTATATCCTGTTGGGAGGCCATTTCCCACTGGAGCACCATTTTATGTATAACCTGACTTCTGACAGACAAGATATCTATTATATATCCAGAATATCTTCCCTCCATTGCTTCAGATATAGCTGATATCCAAATAATGTACCTGTCTCATCACAGAAGTACAATCCATTGCTTTATAGTTCAAGGTTTAGCCTGATTGCAATAGTCTTCTTACATTTTCTTCATAGCTGTGGCTATCTACAATAGCTTCTCTTCACATATTTAGGCATATCACAACCCTTCAATATTTTTTCACAATTCTGGATATTCTGGAAACCTTTACCTAACAGTTTTAAGTGTAGCCTGACTTCTTATAATCAGGGCTCATTTTACCCTCTAGCTTTAACATTTCAAATAAAAGTTTAATTGATAAAGTAACCCTTGTGGATTTTGTACTTATCTTTAATTACATGAATTAACTCAGGTATAAAACTCTATACATTTGTATTAGTTCTTTTTCCTTTCTTGTGACATAATGTCCATGCACACTAAAGAATTTAATTTGGCCCTTGGTTCCAGAGGAAAACAGAATCACCATGAAAGTTGTATGGCAACAAGTGTTAGACATGGGAGCTAAAGCAGTAAGCTAAGGACTCATACACTTAATCTGCATTGTGAAGCAGATAGTGAGAATGGAAAATAATTTGTGTAAGTAAATTTTCAAAACCTACCAACAGAAACATATTTTCTTTATCATGGCATCACTTTCTAAATCTTAACAAATGATAGTTCTAAGCTTTAAAGATTGATTTATATGACTTTAAGACTATAGGCTTGCTTTCTTTTACATGAACAGATAATGAAGGAAACCTCTAAAAAGCAGGAATATGGCTCAAAATTTGTTTTACAGAAGTAAATGACCATTATAAATAAAAATTATGAGAGGAAAGATGTTTGCTTAAAATTGTTTTAATTGTAATTATATGACAGCAGTATGTTTGTGTAGGTATAATAATGTGCATGTGCATTTCTGAGAATGGTAGAACCTTAAATCTTTTTGTAATAGCTATTACAGAAAGCTGTCAAAAATTGAACTTTGGTTTTAGGAATAAATATTTATTAATTCCATACCCATGTCTTTATTGCTTTAAATTTTGTAAAACCTGTTTGTATAATTTTGAAGTCAAGAAATAGTGATTAATTCAAAAAGAGTACCACTAGTTATATAAACAATTTGGTAAATACTTTAGGCTTCACAGTGTCTTCAGCTTCTATAAAAAATAGGTTTCATTAATTTTTATCACATCTTTGAACAAAGTGAAGTATTTACCATGTTTACTCACAAGTGATCATTGAACTCACTGCATTGTGGTTTCTATTTTGAAACATTTGAGATATATAATGAAATGTGCTATGTGATTATGTGTTTATAGGCCAGCACAGATATGTGGAAGCAAGATGAAAAGTTGATGATTTCTACTTTTTTTCCCTTTATATAATGATCCAAGTTAGGTTTCTATCATTGCATGCTACAGACATTTTCTGATATAGTGTCTCACTGGTGATCAAATGAGATTAGAAGAATATTTCAACAGTTAACTGTTGTCTTCTTTTCAAATTGTAAAGAAAAATTGACCCAATAATAGAAGAACCCAGGGATGTTTTCAGAATTAATTTACTTTACATATGAAAACATTTACACTACCAAACAATTTTATTTTGTTTATTTTGAGCACTAAACATTTTGCCAACACTCATGCAAGGGGTAAGGGAGGGGGCATAGGAGTTGTCAACATATTATAATTATACTTGCTGTTGTTTGCCCACCAAGAGGTAACTCCCTAATGGATAATTTTCAGGTGAGTGTGGCTCGCAATACCACAGACATTGAAATATATTTGAGCCCTTCTTGCCCTTCCCCTTCTCTCTCTGCCCCCTTCTTCCCCTTCCCCTACTCTCTCTGCTCCCTTTTCCCCCTTCCCCTTCTCTCTGCTCCCTTCTGCCCCTAGCTCTGCTCTCTGCTGTAACAAACTCTAGTGTGGTACTTCCGGTGTTGAGATTCCATTCACACGACGTGTGCAAACTAACATTGGTGCTGTGCTCGGCAGGGGCCTCACCCACCTAAGCATGCATAGGAGCTGGGGACCCCTGTTCTAACCCTCCACTGGAGACCACCTTCCATCTGCCTGTTCATGGACCGTATGCACACAACACTGGCATTGATTGCCAGATAGGAGACCCAAATCTTAAAAACCAGCACCAACCTTCCTTTGCAGCCATCCAGAGCAGAAGCCAAGGTGGTAAACAAAGGGCCCCAGGCACTCTGCTTGGAATCCTAGGTAAACAAAGGATCGTTCAGCTCTGCAGTTAAAGCAGCCACTCCCTGAAGATGCCTTTCAGGTAAAACAAACCCCCTGCTAGAGTCCAGGTAGGCAAAATACAGGACACTCTAATCCTTTCCCTTTCCCAGGCCTAGCAA
>PVIH01021238.1:0-30266 GCA_004025045.1 Sigmodon hispidus | reverse complement strand
TAAATATAACACCAGTGGCACAGACACTAAGACCAATAATCAATAAGTGGTATCTCCTGAAGCTAGGAAGCTTCTGCAAAGCCAAGGACACTGTCAATAGGACAAAATGACAGCCTACAGAATGGGAAAAGATCTTCACCAACCCTACAAGTGATAGAGGACTGGTCTCTAAGGTACATAAAGAGCTCAAGAATTTAGATCCCAAAACCTTGAATAACCCTATCAAAAAATGGGCTACAGATCTAAAACGGGAATTCTCAGCAGAGGAACTACTAATGGCTGAAAGGCACCTGAAAAAGTGCTCTTCATCTTTAGCCATCAGAGAAATGCAAATCAAAACAACTTTGAGATACCACCTAACACCTGTTAGATTGTCTAAGATAAAAGGCACAGATGACAACCTATGTTGGAGAGGATGTGGAACAAGGGGAATACTCTTCCATTGTTGGTGGGAGTGTAAGCTTATTCAGCCACTTTGGAATGCAATATGGCGGTTTCTCAGAAAATTGAGAATCAATCTCCCCAAGGACCCAGTAATACCACTTCTGGGTGTATACCCTAAAGAAGCACATTCACACTCCAAAGTTATTAGCTCAACTATGTTCATAGCAGCATTATTTGTAATAGCAAGAACCTGGAAACAACCTAGATGTCCCTCAACTAAAGAATGGATTAACAAACTGTAGTACATCTACACAATGGAATTCTACTCAGCAGTAAGAAAAAATGATATTCTAAAATTTGCAGGCAAATGGATGGATTTGGAGAATATCCTCCTGAACGAGGTATCACAATCTCAGAGAGATAAGCAGGGGATGTACTCACTCACTAGTGGCCTCTAAACAAACAAGAAAAAAAAGCCAAGCATGCCCAAGCGGCAAACCACAACCACTGAACATCTTGGGATCAGATACACCCTGAACTGACCCTTCAGACCTCACTCCAACTATAGGAACACCTGACTCATTCTTGAGGGAGGGTGGACAAAACTGGATTTGGCCAAGAGTAGAGACTGATCCAAGCATTATTGGGTCAGTGGGACCATAGGACTGTCTACTCCCTGCCCAGGGAGGGGATGGGGAGTTGTGGAGAAGTAAAATGACCTGATGTGGTGGGAGGGGGAAGGGACCTTGAATAAGGATATACAGGGATGGGAAAAAAATTCAGAGGGAAAGCTGAACACAAAGTAAATATATGTGTAGCAATCTTATTTGCATTATCACCCTTGATAAGTCATGCTTATGATTTTTATCTTCTTTATAGCTATTGTTAACTTTTCAGCATTTTAAATTCATTTTACTGGTTTTTTTTTTGATGAATACAAAATAAATTTAAAAAAAGAAAAAAAAAATAAAAGCAAAGATTGCACATTAGGTTTGACAGAAACCTCTTGAAGAAGGTATGAGGCAAGGCACTTACTCTAAGCCAGGAGGTTACTGTCTCTTTCTTCATGATATAGAAATGCTAAAGAAAAAGTACTATGAAGAACCAAAGAAGGGCTTACAGGTAACTAAGATATGTATCAGTGTGCTGTACCACTGCTGACATGCCTCCTCAGTCCAAACATTTAGAAAATGTCATCTATTCATCTGACTAATGATTGCTTTTACACTCTACATCCTGGCCATTTCATCTATATGTATATATCTCTCTGAACTGTTTTCTACCTGAGGGCTTCATGCCTCAGCATGATTTGCCCATGCAAGTTCAGAAGACTATGAACTCCAATTTGCATGCCTTAGTCTAAAGGCAAAGAATCAGAATCATGTTCTTTCAGTATCTACAAGTGGGGGCCCCATTTGGTTGTCTTGGATGATTTGCTCATTCCTGTGGTAAAGAATATTAGATAAGAACAATTCTTGAGGATGGTAGGGATTCAGATAGATAGATTTCCTCCCTCTAACTTATGTTCTCTGGACTCTAACACTGAAAATGTTCTACAGACATATTTATAGACCAAAGAGGCTGTTTCTAATGCAATTTTACAGATAGATCAAAGTCTGACAGAAAAGGAAAAAGAGATTGAAGGTAAGAAATTACCAGAACACAAATTGCTAACAAAGTCTTGTAATAGTTTAAATATTTTCCTATCTTAAAATAGTAACCCATGCCTACAACTACATCAGCAGAAAAGGACTGAGGAGTTTGAAATTCAGATCCTGTCCAGAGGTGAACAAATTTTGGGCCCAGACCACTCTTGTGGAGAGCTGCTCTCCAGGACCAGGGTCAATCTGAAGAGTCTGATACCAGACTCTACTTAGCAGACATGACTACAGTTTGGCTGTGAGGGGCTTCTCTGGCCACACCTAAAGAGAGGACCTTGCACAGGCCAGCCCCACCTCCAGGGCAAACTGTGTCATCAGAAGAACTGAGGATTAGAATTTTATACCCCTGGCCAGAGCAGAGTCAGAGATCAAGCAGAACCCTTGCTCAGAGGAAACAGGAGACACACAAGCCCTCTTGCCAAAACTGACAAGGAGTAGCCTAAAAAAAAACTACTAATTCCATGGGCAGATGCCAGTGCAAAAATACATATAATATAAAGAACAACAAAGCAACTCCAGAAGAAACTGGTGGTTATACAACTACAAGACCTGAACAGAGCAATGAAGAGGAATCCACACCAAAAAATACCTTTATGAATATTACTGAAACCTTCAAAGAAGATATTAAAAATTCCCTTAAAAAATAGAAGAAAATACAAACAAGAAATGGAAGAGATGAACAAATCCTTGAAAGAAAACCAAGAAAAGGTAAACCAAAAAAATGAAAGAAACATTCCAGGAACTAAAAACTAAAATAAAAGCAATAGAAAAGGCAGAAATTCAGGCAAAAATGGAAATAGAACATCTGAAGAAAAGAGCTGGAGCTACAGATACAAGCATAACCAACAAAATTGAAGGCATGGAAGAGAGAATCTCTGACGTGGAAGACTCAGTAGCAAAAATAGATACATCAGTCAAAGAAAATATTAAAGCCAAAAAAGCCACAACACAAAATGATCAGGAAATCTGGGATACCATGAAAAGTCCAAACTTGAGAATAATAGGAATAGAATAAGGAGAAGAATAGCAGCTCAAAGGCACATATAATGTATTCAATAAAAATCATAGAAGAAAATTTTCCTAACTTGAAGAAGAAAATGCCTGTAAAGATACAAGAAGCTTATAGAACACCAAATAGATATGACCCCCAAAAAAGTCAGTGCACCACATAATAATCAAGCCACAAAACATACAGAACAAAAAAATATTTTAAGAGCTACAAAAGAAAAAGGCCAACTTATTTACAAAGGCAGACCCATCAGAATAACACCTGACTATACAATGGAAATGATGAAAGCTAGAAGGGCTTGGTCAGAAGTTGCAAAGTCATAAAAGAGCATGGCTGCCAACCTAGACTAATAGACCCAGCAAAATTATCAGTTGCCATAGGTGGAGTAAATAAGATATTTCATGACAAAGTCAGACTGAAACAATACCTATCTACCAATCCATCCCTCCGGAAAGCATTGGAGGGAAAACTCCAACCGAAGGATCCCAGATACATCCAAACAATCAATAATCCCACAGAAGAGTAGCCCACAGAAAGGGAATACATACAAGCTACCACCAAAAACAGCAGAAAATATCAATCAGTGGCCATTAACATCCTGTAATATCAATGGACTCAGCTCACCTATAAAAGGACACGCTAACAAGATGGATACAAAAACAGAAGCCATCCTTCTGCTGCATACAAGAAACATGCCTCAATCAAAAGACAGACACAGGCTCAGAGTAAAGGGTTGGAAAAGATTTTCCAATCCAATGGGCCTAAGAAGCAAGCGAAAAGCAATAAAAAGGGACGAAGATGGTCATTACTTATTCATCGCAGGAAAAATTGGTCAAGAGATTTCAATCCTGAATATTTATGCCCCTATAGTGAATTACATGTTGTATCTCCAGGAATTTTCCTTAGGATAAAACTTGCTTGATATAAGTAAATTATTTTGTTACATTCCTGGCTTTTGTTGACTAATATTTTGTCATGAGTTTTTGCATGTAAAAGATGTTGATTTGTGGTTTCTCTCACTTTTTAACTGATGTTGGCATAGAGACAGTTCTATTCTTATAGAATAAATTAAAAAATTCTTCCTCTTGTGTTTTCTGAAAGAATCTCTGTAGAATTTATATTATTTCTTCTGTTCATGTACAGTAAGAGAAATCCTCCCAGATCCAGAGAAATAGCTTGTAGATTTTTTAATTATAAATTTAACTACTTGAGCAGATATAATTCAGGTGACCTTGCTTAGTCTTAAAAAGTGAACAGTCAGTCATATTGTGTATTAACTTGACAAAATCTGGAATTCCCCAGTAGACACACCTTCAGGTATGGCTTGGAAGTTGCTCGTACATTGAGTTAATGGAGGAAGGTGGACCTACCCTAACTGTGGACAGAGAATTCCATCATCTGTAGTTTCTGGATGAATGAAAAATAGAAACTGTTTGGACTACCAATATTCATCTCTCTGTGTCTCTTTTCTGTGGATGCAACATTACAAGGCTCCTCACTCTCCTACAGCCATGATATCCCTGCCACAGTGAACAGTGCCTCCAGAACAACAGTGAACCAGATTCAATCCTTTCTTCCTGTAGAGGCTTTGCCATAAATTTTTCTGCACCAACCAGGGATGTAGTGAGTATTCACTTCACCTATGACCTTGGGCTGTCGAACCTGATAGAGATGGTGCTTTCTGCCTGGTGAGGTAAAGGAAAAAGACAGGGATAGTACATCATCTTCTTAGCATAACTGGACACCTACTGGCCAGGTACATTCTCTCCCAGGCAGAACAGAAGATGATAACAGTTGTTCCTTTGGTTCTGTTTTTGTGAGTTTATCTCCCAAATTCATATCCTAATAAATCCAGATTACCCATTGAACAGAGTCACGTGGATTGCTCTAAATACAGGAAAGAATAAATATAAGTGAGTTTACTGCTTTATGCTTTCTTTGAGAAAGTGGTTGATTTATCTGAACTGTTGAAGTTATTTGCATGGAGTTGTCAGAATGCTTATTTTAAAAATATTCTTTGTTAACCACAAGTTGTTTTTTTTTCTTCCTTCTTTATTTTGTATTTATCAAAAAAAACCAGTAAAAAGAAATCCTCTGTATAGTTATTGTTAACTCTTCTGCACAAGTTGTTTTTATAATTTTTATTGCTTATATTCATTGTATATGGTGCTGTGTTATAGGAGAATATTTTCATATGAGCATATCTTGTTTGTTTAGCAAGCCCTCTGCCCCTACCCTTCTCCTCACGCCTCCCCCCTCCACTATCCCCATTGTTTCCCTAAACAGTTTCACTTTGACTTTCATATTTTTTATACATTCATATTTTATTATCTCAATATGCAGTGAAGATTATATATCAAAGAAAAATAATGCTTGTTTTTCTGAGACAAATTTAATTTGCTTAGTAAGATTATCTATAGTAGTATCCACTTCCAGTAAATGGCATGACCCTGTTCTGAATAGTCCTGCATATTAATTTTGAAAAAGGGTCTCTCAGTGAACCCAGAGGCCATCCTTTGGCAAGGCTGGCTGACTAATACTACCAAGGTTCTCCTGTCTACCCTTGTCACAACTTCAGTGCTGGGCTTACATGTGTGTACAATCATGTCTGGTTTGCTATGTGGGTGCTGAGATCTGAATTTATATCATGTTTACACAACAAGCATTTTATCCATTGAATTACCCTCCAAATATTCCCAATCCCTTTAAAATCCATTACCATTTATTTATCACTTCTGGCCATTGGGATATCATTTATTTATGCTCAATAATGACAGCTTGTCAAAAATATGGGAAAATAATCTTTATTCTGCTTTTGGAGAAATTAATAAAATTTAATATATAGCTGCTAATAACAGGAAAAGAGTAATGTAGGATTTGGTTAGTGATAGATTATTAAAATTCATTTGATATTTATAGATCAGTCATCACCATTTAAAGTCCGTCTTTGAATTCACTGCTCTACATTATGCTTAGCTGTCATCATGGCACTATGTAATCAGTGTCAACTGTTCAATTGTGGTATAGTCCAATTATAGCTTCAATCTACATGAAAAGAAACATTCCATTCTTCATCCCATGGAACTGTGATTCAGCTACTTGTTATACTAATGGCATTTTTCTGTGGATATTACATATGGGAAACCTAGATCTCTATATAGGTATTTTTATTCATAATGAAATGTGTTGATAGGGTCATCCATCACGAGCATCTACAAATCATGGCACTGTTAAAAGGTCGAGCATTTTGATATAATGGATAGCTTTTCTTTGTAGTAAATGAGTCTGGTTCTTCATGTTCTTCAGACCCATCACACCCTTGAACAACTTGTTTCTTGCTTGTGGACCAATATTTAACAGTGTAAGGAGTGTTCATTTGCATTTTGAGATTATCCAGAAGCAGATTGTCTTCTAATGAGTGCTGTTGGTAACTCTATTGTGGTAAAGACATCAATGGTATCCTTAGTGCACAATCTTATATGAAGATAAACATGATTTCAATGACTGAACTGAATATCTATGCATATTTTTAGGATTTTTCCTACCTAGAATCCTCTTGTTGCCAATTCTACACCCTTTTAATCTCTGCTTTGAATGACACATAGTTCTTTACTCTTCTCCTTGGAAATATACAGTGACAGCATTTTCTCATATTCCTATAAAGTGACAAGCATAGAGACAATAAATCATTACTCTGAGTTGTACCTTATGTTTGATGCAGTTTCTATGATAATTTTTTATTATTAATTACTTAAAATTTTCTCAAATTTTAAGTTAAAATTTCTCAAATTTCAAGTTAAAACTATAAAAAAGTAAAAAAAAAATTACTTTTTTATAGTTTTAACTTGTTTTTATTCATTAGTAAATTTTAATATTCAGAGATTTCCTTTGTTTTTCCTTTTTGGAATTTTTTAGCTTCCTCCCCAAATTATGCCTATTCCTCTGCAGCTGTGGTCACATTTCTAGGGGGTTCCGTTAGCTAAGAAACAGTCCATTGATGAACCTAAGTTACCAGTATTGAATTTTTTCTCTTCAGTTGTTTATAAGCTCTGTAGGCAATCTTAATCAGATGATTGTCTAAATTTCATCATTATACACTTTAATAGACCCCTACTTACCCCTTATATATTCATGCACCACAGGAATGAATTATGAATATCTGACAAAGGCTCTTAATCTTAGTCTAAAATATTTAGTCTGGGAGGCGGTGGCATGGCTGAGTTAGGACCAGGCCTACTAGAATCACAGGTATTCATCCAAGAGCTAGATAAAGCACTGTTCTGTAATATCAGACCTGGAAGGTGGATATAGGCAGAGTCTTGAAACTCAGAAGCTGCTGGCCAGCAAGAGCAGCCTCACCAGTGTGCTTGAGGTTCAGAAAGAGACACTGTCTGAAAACATACAGTGAGGGATGATGGGGGATATTGGAAGTAGATCTCTAGCATTCACTTCCATGTGCAGAGGTAAGCAAGCACTAACATGTACAGGATTCAGGGAGAGAAAAAGAGAAAAAGGAGTGGTGAGAAGGAAAAAGTTAGTGAAGCATTTACAACATCGAAGCAGGCTGACAGATGATAGGTAAGAAAGGCAGAGTCCCAGACTAAGATAATAAATCTGTACATCAAACTCCTAACGGAACACAGACTGGGAGCAAAGTATAGGAAAGAGAAGGGACAGACAGACTGCCACATAGTTGTGGAAGTTATATAGTTTCTCTCCTTATAAACACTTGCTTAGGAGTGAACTATACCAGGTGGAACAGAAAAACTAACATGTGGATTCCACTATGGAAAGAACACCTTAATATGTTGTATGTATCTTATAAATAGCAATATTTTGAGACAGGTGCTATTGCTCTGGGGGATTTTGAATTCTTCATGTGGCTGAAGATAATTTTTACCATTATAACCTTCATTTCCTCTCCTCAAAGTACTAACATTGTACTTTCAAAATATCTTACATGAACTTGTTTTTCCTCTGTGTAATAGAAATATAGTTATTGGTTCATAGAGTCTTAAGAAAGAAAGAAATCAAAATATTACACAAAGAGTATAGTTGTCATATTGAAAGATATACATTGCTAAAGTCTGACTAAGTGTGACACCATTATTCATGGATCACTTAATCACCAACACAGACAACAGACTATTAAATAGATATTTAGGATGTAATAGCAGAGGGGATCAGGCTTGGTCGGTGTTTACACGTCAATAAAATTCTGGATAAACAGAAATGGAGAGAACAGGAGGTTGGATAGATGTCTCAGCAATAAAGTAAGTGTAAAAAACTGGAAAAGAATCCAGTTTTTCTCGTCTGGGCATTGGCCTTCTCCATCTTCTCAGTCAACAGTTTCATGTGTTCCTTGTGAGTCTTCTCCTTCTGTTGCAGCAACTGTTCATTCTGCAGCTGCAGGTTTTTAGTCTGTGCCTGGACCTTCTCCATCTTCTCAGTAAACTGTTTCATTCCTTCCTCCTGACACTTCTCTTGTTGTTGCAGGAACTGTTCTGTCTGCTGCTGAATTTCTCTCAACAGGGCCTGGGTCTTCTCATTCTTCTTGTTCAACTGTTTTATGCGTTCCTCATGAGTCTTCTCCTTCTGTACAAGCAAGTGTTCATTCTGCTGCTGCATCTCCTCCTGCATTTTTGCTGTAGCCTGTGCAGCTTCAGCTTTTACATGTACCACTGGAGTGGGTGGGGACATGAAAAGAGGAGTAAATGCATCACATTTCACATTTCTCTCTTCCTTACCTGCTTCATGTTACTGCTGACAGTATCAAACTACCCATATCTGATTCCAGTCAGTGAAATCCAGATTTGTTTTTGAAAGTCTGCCTTAGGGTACCAAGTTTATAAGTAATTTAAATGGTCCACGGGTTTTCAGGGCATGTAGCCCCTTTACTTGTGCCTTACCTTCAATCTTCTTTCCTTGTCGGTTAGACTGTGGTCTGTTTGTGGAATGGTATCACTCATTTCTTCCTTAGACTGCAAAAATTTCTGCAGAGCTTCTTCACTCTTCAAGTTCAGAAGCATGAAGTTAATAGCAGGCTGTTGTACCTTTCTCCCTACCATACTTTTGTCTAGTGATGCCGCTTGGTGCTAAGATTCCCAGACAAAGAAACAGGCACATGGGCCAGGATTATTGGAGGCCTATGTTGGGCAAAAAGTATAATTCTTTTAGTTGTTGGCTCTATTTTTGAGGTAATGGTGCTGTGGTGATAGATGGGGTGATTTTCTGCAGTGTTATATAGAACAAAATTATCTGAGGGAATGTGAAAAAGATATTGTTACATAATAGTTAGTAGCATTAACTCCATTTTCCCCAAGCCATTCTGCCCTAAGATGTTATCCGCGATTTCCTGAGGCTGAAATGCAACTTCAAAACGCCTTACACACGTGTGTTTCTTTTTTTTTCATCTATTGAGAACAGTATTTTATTCTTTAGATACATTTGTGCTACCTTCTGCAGAAGGTAGTCAGCCAGTTAGTTAATTGAGAAATTGATCCACTTAGATGGGAATTTTAAAATTGTGTCTTGAGAAGACACATTTTTCGTCTAGAGTATCTAAGAATGGACTCATGATTGCTGTGACCCACATCTAATGATAAAAAGTACATGACTATGAAAGATTTTAATCCTAGCCTGATATGAGACAGGTTCAAGGCTCTTCATAGTTTTAGAATTACCATTTGAGCCAGCTGAGGCAGTCAGTAGACTGTAAGAAAACTCAGCTGTTTTCATCCAATCCAGCTCTGTCTCTTTTACCTCTGTACTTTAGTTACAAAAGTTTTGAATTGTACTAGATTGAGTGTGGTTTTGCCCTCGGAACTCCTGTTGTAATTTGTCTGGCATTGTGATTGTGTCGGGATTAGAGCCTTTAAATGTCTAACAAAGTATGTTTAGGGATGTGTTTATGGTTATTTCCAAAGGTCATTGGTGTGTAGTCACCATACTGTGGGGAATGGGCAGCATCATCCTACAGCTTGAGGGACCAAATGGATTGAAATAGTAGAAAGCAGAAGTTCCATCTTAAAGAATTTGTCTTTCTTGACTTGCACTGCTGTCAAATATAGACACAAACTACATGTTCTTTTCTTTTATAGAGCTGTACCAGTGCCTCTCCAGGAGTTTTTAGTTTTACATTACCAAGTAAAGTTCTGTTTTTGACCTCTTTCTTACTCTGAGGCTTTAATTACCATGAACTGAGCAGTTGTCCTCTACATGTCTTCCCAGCTTGGCCACACCCATTGTGGGTTGATTTGGCTTCTGATCATTTGAGAGTAATTTGATAGATCCTTTTTGACAGGTGTCTTTCACAAGGCTATACAACAATCATTCTACCCTCTTCTGATTGTTTAGGCCTTGCATCAGCTACAACCAAAAGCAACAGGACTCCCTGATAGACTGAAAGTATACCACTATGAAAAGTCCCCAACTGTTTCTTCCCATAATACATTATGATTGGATGGGACACAGGAGCTGTCTTTTTCTGGTTTTCCCTTTATAATTTTATAACCACCATCCCTGCCTGTCTTGTATGGATCCAGAAACCTGCTGCTTCCCTGGAATACCAGATATTTAAATAAATTTTTTGCCTGCTCAAACCCTGCCTTTGTGGTGAATTATTACTGACTTCTCAGACTCTAACATTTGGGACTTTGTCTGGAATTTGATGGTTCAGTGGTTTGAGTCTATCTCTCACCTGACCGGTCTGGTCAACATCAACATGGCAATCTCCAAAGGTAATAACTACAGGTTTTGTTGTTCATGGAATCTTTTTCTGGGATCAAGAAGTCAGAAACTGAGATCAGAGGGAGATGAAAGATATTTCATCCCCTCTTAGGGCCTCTAGGTGTTGGGAGTGTTTGAGGCAAAGAGGAACTTTGGGACTCAGCCAAAGAGGCAGCTGATTCACCTAGGTCTGAGCAGGATCATGTTCTACTGACACCCTTGTCTCCCTGGACTCCATTTGTATCACTCTCAAGCTGGACTTTTGGGTTCACTTGGTATACTCGCTATTGCTCTCCTCTCATACCATGAGGTCACGTGGCAAACTCCATATTGGGAAATAATTCTCTCCTATAGCTCATTCTAACTGCACTTTAAAGACTGCAGGAAGTCCCTGAAATTGGGAGATACTGTCTTCTCCAGAAAGTTCCACACTCTCTGCCAGCTCAAGTGACTGGTATTTGGCGTCAACTGACTTCCCAAGGGCACATTTAAGCTTTCTATTTGTATTGCAAAAACACTCAAGAGTGTTTGACACCTTAGGCCAACCTGACTACATGCTTTATATAGAGGTCTTGATTCTCCTCTTGGATGATCCTCCAAAATGGCTCCATTATGTCTCAGCTTGGAGGAAATTCTTACTTTCTTTCTCGTTAAACTTCATGATCTTAACTTACCTCTCTCTGAGGAAGGACCCTAATTCTGGTAGAGGTAATGAGTCCCTGAAGGTCTATCTCCATTCTCTATTGGGCGATCTCGGGATGGTTGCAAAGGTCCCCACATGTTTGTTTAAAATCAGTTGACTAGTACAGGAAACGAAGGAATCCCCAACAGTTCCTCTGGGACCAATTGATGGAAGTGAATCTCACCTATTGCCCTAGAGACCCAGAAGTGGAAGAAAATAGGAGGGCTATCAACCTAGGTTCTGTGACTCAATCTGCATCTGACAATAGAAAAAAAAAAGCTTTTAAAACTTGAAGGTTTTGGGTAGGGGGGAAATCTCTCAAAGTAGGTAGAAATACCCACCAGAGTTTACAGCAATTGGAAAGACCAGGAGGACAGGAACTCGAAGAGGATCACAAGGTAATGTTGACCGTATTAATGGAGGACCAAGCTGAAAGATCTGGCAGGCCCAGAGTTGGGAGGCAGGACCCCACAAGATAGGACACTTTTCGGGACAGACCCCTGCTACAGAGAAATCAGTGTGCTATTTGTAAGGAACTTGTACATCAGCACAAGAAGTTCCACAATTAGTCAGAAAATTAAATCTCCACCAAAGTTCTCTCACTTGAAGAAGACTGAGAAGGCCAAGGCTTGGATTCCAACCTGGAGCCCAGGAAACTCTCCAAGTTGAGGGAAAGTCTATAAACTTCCTAATAAACAATGGGCCTCAATTATCCTTTCTAAAAGAACCAGGGGGCATCTAGCAGCACAATGGTTTTTCATCCAAAGGATCAAGGATATCAAGTTTTACCCATGAATGACTAAAAGAAAGGCTGATCTAGGAAGAGGAAAGGTGAGTGATTCATTCCTTCCTAGAGACCCCCAAAGCTATTATTGCCTTTTAGCGTGAGATTTGCTATAAAAATTGAGAGCTCAGAGATTATCTTCAAAGATGATACCAACAACACTTCGCTCAAAAGAAGGTCCCAAAGTCTAGAATTTTTGTTGCTGTGCCTTTGTGGGAAGAAGACCTTCTTAAGCCACAAGGGGAGGAAACCCTGGAGTACCAAGTGAACTCTCTATTAAAGGAGCTCCAATTAAAGTTCCCACTACTGTGGGCACAGGATAACCTTCCTGTATTAGCACAGCATCTAGTTCCAATTATCGTGCAACTGAAGCCAGAGTGCTCACCTGCAGAAGGTTAAACAATACCTGATATCATCTGAGAAAATAAAAGACATCAGGACTCACATCAACTGCCTTGAGGAGGTGCGGATTCTGTCTCCTACCAATGTCCCTGAAGCACTCCACTCGTGAAAGTCAGAAAACCTGGAACCAATGAACTCAGACCCATAAGGACCTGAGGGAGGAACACAACCCTGGGGAGGACATTCACTTAACAAGGCCAAACTCTTGTTCTTTGCTTATCCTATTAGCCACAGAAAAGCTGGTCTTTATAGTATAGAAATGGAACATATTTTTCAGCCTCTTTTTTGGCTAGACAAAGTCAGCACCTGTTTGTTTCAAATTGAAGAACTTGGATAATGAGTCCCATGGCCAGTTGGCCTGAACTCAACTGTCACAAAGACTAAAAGATTTGCCAGCCCTCTGCAATGAGGCCCTCCATGTGGACTTAAGTGAATACCATCTCAGTTTCCCCAGGGATCACCCCTGCATCATGTAAACAACTTGCTAATAGCAGCTGAATGAGAACCTTTTTTAAATTTTTTTCAAGAGACTGCAAAAGGAATGTTACACAACTTACTGATTCTGGGATACCGAGTATTAACTGGAGGGCTCAGTTGTACTCCAAGAAAGTGCATTCGATCTTCAGGAAGATATAGAGACTCTTTCTGTCTCCAGCATACAAGCCATCTTGGGAATCCTGACTCCTTACTCAAAGAGGCAGGTGGGGCAATTTCTGGGAAGTGCACAGTCCTAGGTTTGCTGAAATGGCTAAGCCCTTCTATAAAGCTACCAAGGGCCAGGAGGGCCAAGCACCTTGAACTGAGGTGGAGGTTAAAGCACTCAGGAACATTAAAGTGGTTGTGATATCAGTGCTGGCCTTAGCACTGCCAGATATACACAAGCCCTACTGTCTCTGTGAACAAAAATTAGGAGTTGACAAAGGGGTACTCACTCAAAAACTAGGATCATGGCAGCATTGCCTGATAGTGTGTTATGTGTGTGTGTGTATAATTTGACAAGAGCTGAGAAGAAATGAGCTTTCAACTGGGAAGTTCCCTAGTAGACTGGTAGAGAAACAACAGATACTTCTGTAGTGAAATCTCTTAGAAGAGTGCAACAGAGTTCAGCTGTAGAAGCCCTCTGCTATACTACCCAGATCAGGTACAGCATTATTTCCAACATGTCAGGATATCTTTCCTTTCAGGACTATACCATTTGCAGATGTAGCCTGACTTTCACCAGGCAGCCTATTATTCCAATCAGAGCTGTAACAGGTACAAGGGGCATATAAAGAGAAAAGGGCTTCCTTAGAGCAAAGGAAAATCCATAAAAATTCAGCAAGAAATTCTTGATCTCTGAGATGCCCTTTTGAGTCTGAGAAATGTCTTGGTGAGGCATCATCCTGAGCACCAGAAAGGAGAGTCACATGTGACTCTTGAGAACCACAGAGCAAACCAGGCGCAAGGGAATGGCCAAACTGACCTGACTGACTATGGTCCTGATGTTGGCTCCAACTCTACTGGAACTGCCCATCTATTCAATTAAGGATGACAACTTTTCCAAGGACCTGCTCCATGGGTCAACTAAAGAGGGACAGCAGTAATCTGCCCTCAGATGCATAGTACTTCCCTAGGCCCTGGGAAGAAGTTTAATCAAACAGTTTTGTGAAATCACCCATATTGGTAAAATGAAATTGTTTACATTGTTGTCTAAAGGTTATCTCATCCCTTTCCTAAATTTTATTCTTCAAGTCAGTGTTTTCAGATATCCAGCATGCCAAGCTACCAACCCTTGACCACAGCCGCAACAGGACCACAGTAAATGGTAGAGAACTATTGTCCTGAGTGTCTTGTCTTGTGAAAGGTCACTGGGTGATACTCAGGTGCTATGGACATAGATGCCTGCTATTTTTGGTAGATGCTTTCTACGGTGGGCAGAAGCTTTTACAATGAAAGGAGAGACAGCTTCCATAATGGCTAAGAAGCTGGTAGAGGAGGTCATCTCTAGGTTTGGAGTACCCACGTAATCCTGGTTACCTGAAACCCCTTACCTGATTTCTCATTGTAATTTTTGTTCAACTCCTCTGTCTTCCAAAAAAAATTGTCAGTATCCCTCAGGTTTACAATAAACTCTGCACTTCACATCATCTTCTAGAGGACTGAAAATATCCTGAAGTAGAGCTGAACAGCGATATGAAGATGCCTGTACATTCTTCTTAATGAATTCCTCTTGCTTTGTTTCTAATGTGACCTTTACTGTAAAAAAAAATTAAAAGAAGAATTAAGAAAACAATGCTTTCAGTGACATTGGTATTAGGATAATTGTGGCCTCATAAAAGGAGTTTGGCAATATTCCTTCAGTTACTACTGTGTGAAATAGTTTGATGAGTAATGGTAATAATTCTTCTTTGAATGACTGGTAGAATTCTGTACTGAAACCATCTGGAGCAGGGCTTTTATTTTTGGGGAGGCTTTTAATGACAGGTTCAGTTTCCTTAAGGGTTATTGGCCTGTTTAGGAAATTAATCTGACCTTCATTTAATTTTGGGAAATGGTACCTGTCCAGAAAGCTGTCCATTTCTTCTAGGTCTTCAATTTTTGTGGAATACAGATTTTCAAAGTATGATCTGATAATTCTCTGGATTTCCTGGGGAACCGTTGTTGTTATGCCCCCCTTTTCATTTCTGATATTGTTGATTTGGACACACTCTCTCTGCTTTTTGATTAGTTTGGGTAAGGGCTTATCTATTTTGTAGACATTCTCAAACCAACTCTTAGATTCATTGATTCTTTGTATTGTTCTTTTTATTTTAATTGTATTGATTTCAGCTCTGATTTTGATTATTTTCTGCCATCTACTCCTTTTAGCAAACCATATACAAGAATATATAAATGATACCATCCACTATGACCAAGTAGACTTCATCCCAGAAATGCAGGGCTGGTTTAACATATGAAAAACCGTAAACATTATCCATCATATAAACAAACTAAAGGAACAAAACCACATGATCATATCCTTAAATCATGAAAAAGCCTTTGACACAATCCAACACTCCTTTATGGTAAAAGCCCTGCAGAGATCAGAAATACAGGGAGAATACCTATATATGATAAAGGTGATTAACAAGAAGCCAACCGCCAGTATCAAACTTAATGGAGAAAAACTCAAAGCAATCCCACTAAAATCAGGAACTAGACAAGGATGTCTTCTCTCCCCTTATCTATTCCATATAGTTCTCAAAGTTTTAGCTAAGGATTAAGAGAATTAAAAGAGATTAAGTGGATACAAATTGGAAAAGAAGAAGTGAAACTATATCTACTTGCAAATGATATTATGGTATACATAAGTGACCTACAAAATTCTTCCAAAAACTTCTATGGCTGAAAAACACATTTAGGAATGAAGCAGAATTAGAGATTAATTCAAAGAAATCAGTAGCCCTTCTATACATTAAACATAGAAGGTCTAAAAGAGAAATAAGTAAAACATTCCCTTCATAATAGCTATAAATAGTATTAAATACCTTGGAATAACTACAACCAAAGAAGTAACAGATGTATTTGACAAGAATTTTAAATCACTGAAGAAAGAAATTGAAGAGGATATCAGAAAATGGACAGCTCTCCCATGTTCCTGGATAGGTAGGATCAACATAGTAAAAATGGAAATCCTACCAAAAGCAATCTTCAGATTCAATGCACTGCACATGAAAATACCAACAGAATATTTTACAGACCTTGAAAGAACTATTCTCAACTTCATCTGAA
The DNA here is from genome assembly GCA_004025045.1 of Sigmodon hispidus. Classification (NCBI taxonomy): domain Eukaryota; kingdom Metazoa; phylum Chordata; class Mammalia; order Rodentia; family Cricetidae; genus Sigmodon; species Sigmodon hispidus. The sequence goes on along the minus strand of PVIH01021238.1, from coordinate 13,866 downwards.
ATAACAGGAAAGCCAGGATTCCATAACAATTTTGCTCAACAAAAGAACCTCAGGAGGCATCACCATCCCTGACTTCAAATTATACTATAGATCTACAGTAATAAAAACAGCCTGGCACGGCCATTAAAAACAGACTTGTGGATCAATGGAATAGAACTGAGGATCCACACATTAACCCAAAAACCTGTGAACACCTGATCTTTGACAAATTATTCAATGGAAAAAAGATAGTATATTTAACAAATAGTTTTGGTATAGCTGGATAGCACTGTGTAGAAAAATTCAAATATACCCAAGCCTGTCACCCTACATAAAACTCAAATCCAAGTAGATCAAAGACCTCAACATAAACCCAGCCACTTTAAACTTGATAGAAAAGAAAATGGGAAATGAACTATGAATTGGCACAGGTGATCACTTCCTAAATATAACACCAGTGGCACAGACACTAAAATCAGCAATCAATAAGTGGGATCTCCTGAAGCTAGGAAGCATCTGTAAAGCCAAGAACACTGTCAATAGGACAAAATGACAGCCTACAGAATGGAATAAGATTTTCACCAACCCTACAAGTGATAGAAGATTGATTTCTAAAATATATAAAGTACTCGAGAATCTATAGCCCAAAACATTGAATAACCCAATCAAAAAATGGGTTTCAGATCTAAAAATGGAATTCTCAGCAGAAGCATCATGAATGCCTGAAAGGCACTGAAAAAGTGCTCATCATCTTTAGCCGTCAGAGAAATGCAAGTCAGAACGACTTTGAGATACTACCTGACACTTGTCAGATTGGCTAAGATAAAAGACACAGATGACAGCCTATGCTGGAGAGGTTGCAGAGCCAGGGGAACACTCCTCCATTGTTTGTAGGAGTGTAAGCTTGTTGAGCCACTCTGGAATGCAGTTTGGCGATTTCTCAGAAAATTGAGAATCAATCTCCCCAAAGACCCAGCAATGCCACTTCTGGGTGTATACCCTAATGATGCACATTCACACTCCAAAGGCATTATCTCAGCTATGTTCATAGCAGCATTATTTGTAATAGCAAGAACCTGGAAACAACCTAGATACTCCTCAACTGAAGAATGAATTAACAAACTGTGGTGCATCTATACAATGGAGTACTACTCAGCATTAAGAAAAAATGATGTCCTAAAATTTGCAGGCAAATGGATGGATTTGGAGAATACCTTCCTAAGCAAAGTATCACACACCAAGAAAGATAAGTAGGGGATATACTCACATAAGAGTGGACTCTAAACAAACAAACAACAAGAAAAAAGCAAAGCATGCCCAAGCTGCAAACCACAACCACTGAACAGCTTTGCATCCTAAACACCTTGGACTGAGTCCTTGGATCCTACTCCCCCAGAGGAACACTTGACTCAATCTTGAGGTTGGGGGGACAAAACTGCATCTGCCAGATGTGGAGGCTGAACTAAGCCATATTGGAACATCCTCTGATCATAGAGAGCAGTGGCCTTTTGCACTGAAGCTGCATTCTCTCTCTGGGACAAAGCCAAGACAGCATTCTCCCTGCAGAGCCACAAAGTCCTGTGTCCCCTGACATAGTGGACCAATACACCTCAATTATGAACAAAGTAAATCTGTGTTTTTATATTGCTGCTGTCAGTCACTTGATTGGTGATGAATCTAATACAACCTAGAAAACCTGAAGTCCTTAACTCACACAGGTGTCTGTATAGAGACACAGGTGTCTGTATACTCATTTTTATATCAACATCATTCAGAGTTCTCAGTTGTCTTGTTTCCTGGTGAATGGATGAGGCAATGTTAGACATACATTATCATTGAACCTCAAAAAGAAAGAAAACATTGAAACACTTTTCTCACTTAACAAACCTTGAAGGTGTCATGTTAAATGAAGGAACCAATCACAAAAATCCATAATTTGTCTGAGTCTGCTAATTCATGTGACCTTCCTAGGACACGAAAATTCACAGACATGGCATGTAGAATACAGGTAAAAATGGACAATGAGCTAGTTCTAGAGGTCATTGTTATAGTTGGATAGACAAACTAGTTTGTTGAATGCCACAGAGCCAGATATTTTTACTGCCTTCCTTTATCTAAGAAATGAACAAGTTGTGCTTTGAGAAGGAAAACTATGAGTTAGACTTGGTGGTGCAAGACCACCATGTAATCACATCTCAGGAGGCCAAGGCAAGAAGTGTCGCGACCAGCAAGGAAGATGCAACACCAGGCTCTTCTTTCAGCAGTTTATTCAGGAACTTTGAGTAATCTTCTTCTGACTTCTTCTGACCCTCGGGAAACCCGCCTGTGGCCTAAATAGCCTCTGGGCAGCCAACCCTAATACGCCACGTGGGCACTACCAATAGGCCCTGGTACGCGGAAGCAAGCCAGATTCTTAGCCTTAGCCAAATATGGAGTTGTTTTTCACTGAGAGCACTCACCATTGGGAAGGTGGAGGGCAGAAGCCAGTGCCATCTTTAAGGCATGGCTGCACGCAGCTCTCTACAGTTCCCCCTTTTTGATATTCTAGCAACAGGCAAGAGTAGAGGCCTGATCTCTGTAGAGTGGACTAGGGACATTTTACAGATCCTCACTCAGGTGTCATCCACCCGATGAGTACCAGACCCATCCGATATCCTTTTTCACAGAGGTGGGATGCACAGTATCAACCCACATGCAATCAGGTGTGCTATTCTTGGGACCCGAGTTTCAGTGGGTCCCAAGTGCAGTGCTCAAACCTCGCATCCTGTGCCTAGAAAAATTAATCCTTTAAGGTAGCCAGCCCAGGCATGAGGGGACTGTCCTTCTTCAACATCTATAAAGGTTTGAATAATCATGGCTGCACTGTGATGCTGGGAAGCCTTAATTCGGCAGATGCACCACAGACATACCAAGGAGGCCAACACCAGATGGCCCGTCAAGGCTCCTACACCCACCCACTCCTTAAGATGGTTCATGGCATCAGAGATCCATGAGGACAATCCTTGTGCCAGTCCGACATCTACCTGGGTCGAGTTCACTGTGACGATAGCCACCCTTAGCTGCTCCATCAGGTTGTCAAATTCTTCCGTCCAATTACCTAAAAGATAACTGGACAATTGCTTAGACAGATTTGCAGAACAGGTAAAATTGCCATATTGTATACTAGTCACACAAAGTCCAGTATATTTCCACTGACAGCCAAGTTGGCAATCTGTCAGAGGGTGTCAATTTGCTGTTGGGCAGGTCAATACTTTGGTTGACCTGCATCAAGCCTCCCTTTAATTGAGCATTAATGCCCTTTTGTACATCCAGGGCTTGTGCTACATTGGCAGAAAGATTATTCAAGGTCTGAGCAGTATGCACAGTATGACTCATAGCAACGGCCACAGTAGTAGCCCCGACTTCCATTAGGGAAACAGCAGCAACTATGGCGGCTGTAATTCTGAAGACTCTTTTATGCTTAAATTGAGTTATAGGAACAGGAACCACATAAAGTTGACACATTGTGGGGCCATTGGCCCTGCCTTGGGGCAAAACCACCCATTCATTGTCCTGGCTCTTGACTGCCCCATATATTTGCAGGCCCTGAGGGTGAGGGCCCCATTGCCCATTTTTTGAATAAGCTCCTGCTTAAGCCTGAGTCAAAGGTTGACCGTTTATGTCTTCTACTAACCAGCATTCATTTGCCCAGTGTTTTCCCTTCTTACATCTAGGACACACCCCGGGCTGCACAGGGCATTGTCCCTTTCCTGTTTCTGCCATACTTCCTCTCTCAGGGCAGTGTCACTTCAGATGCCTCATCTTACACATTTGAAGCAAGCACCCGAACTTCCCCTTTTATTCTGAGTCAACTGGACTACAGCCACTGCCAGACCAGCATTGGTCAATGGCCCCCCTAGCTCTCTGCAATCCTTTATTCATGCCTCCAGTCCTCTATTCTTATACGGGGTTATGGTGACCCTGCATTCCTTGGTACACTGCTCATAAACAAGCTGTTTAATCAGAAGCATTGCTGCATCTGGGTCCCCAAAAATTCTGCCTGCGGACTCAACCATCCAAGTGATGAAGTCTGAGAATGGCTCTATGGGATCCTGCAGAATCTTAGTGAGGTTACAGCTCACCTCACCCTTATTTGGTAAGGCCTTCCATGCCTTAATGCAAATTTATTAATCTGTTCATAAACTTGAACTGGGTAGCCTGTCTGTGGATTAGCAAATCGACCCTGGCCAAGCAGCATGTCTCTATCCCAAGCGGGATTTCCAGCACCCTGATTAGCTGCAGCCTCTTCACTGGCAAACTCAATGAGAAAGCACTTCCAGTCTAGATACTGTCCTGGGCTCTAGCATGCCTGCGCAAGCCCACTCCAATCACTGAGTGTCATGCAGTGCCTGTTCAAGGCCTCCACCTGGGCAACAGTGAATGAGGCCATGATCCCGTAAATCCATACTGACTCAGCCAGAGATTTCAAGATTATCACCTTGAAATCTAAGGACTCCTCATATCGATTTCTTTGTGGATCTTAAAACATTGGGTAAGCTAAGCGTAACTCTGTTCTGACTGCCTTCCATGCCCCTGGACTGGAAGAGCACCTGGAACCGCCACCCCACCTTCCACATAGGGTGTGGGAGCTGAGGGCATGGCTGGGGATGTGCAGCATTCTCCTGTATTTGGATCTCACTTTTCTTTCCTTTTTTCCTTTTTTCTTATACTTATCCTTTTTATTTGTTCTATGAGTGACAGCAGCTCTTCCTCTGAGTCTGTAGACTCAGTTGTTTCTATATCAGCAAGGTCAGGGTATAACTCTCCCCTTCTACTCTGTCCCTTTTGATTGCTTACCTTTTCTGATCTCTCCTCCTGTAACATTTCTAAGGTGGCCTGGCCATTCTCTACTGCCTCACAGAAGCGCTGATCCTCAAGACAGCCTCTTATTAGTTTCCAGATCAGCCTCACCCCACCCTTGAGAGTGCCTTGCTCAAAGGCAAAATCCAAGTCCCTTCCTACTTTTTCCCATAAAGATATCATGAGGCTAACAGAGATGGCAAACCATGGGGCAATGATATCACATTCCTCTAAGAATCTCTCCAAGGTGATCTATTCTAATTTCAAATTCTTTGAATGAAGCAGCTCCTTAAGAGTCAAAATAAATGGGTGCAACGGAGAAGCACCCATAACTAATCTAGTAGCTTCTTATGTAATCTTTTGCTTTTGCTTTCAATTCCCCCGCTGGTGAGCCTTTTGTCCCACTCTCTCTTTATTTACCGAGGAGAGCAAAAATTTTTACCCGCTTTTGTCACAGATTCCCACTTTACCAGGGAACTTTTTTACCCACTTTTAAGGCAGATTCCCACCTTACCTGGGAACCTTTTTACCTGCTTTTGCCATGCATTTGCACCTTACCTGGGTACTTACCAGTGCACTGCCCTGACTGCAGAAAGTTCTGAGCCTTCATTGAGAGTAGAATCCCCGTACGGGCCACCACTTGTTGTGACCACCTCGAATAGCAAGGAAGACGCAACACCAGGCTCTTCTTCCAGCAGTTTATTCAGGAACCTTGAACAATCTTCTAATGACTTCTTCTGACCTCTGGGAAACCTGCCGGTGGCTTAAATAACCTCTTGGCAACCAAACCTTGTATGCCACGTGGGCACTACTGATAGGCCCAGGTACATGGAAGCAAGCCAGATTCTTAGCTTTAGGCAAATATGGAGTTGTTTTTCACTGAGAGCACTCACCATTGGGAAGGTGGAGGGCAGAAGCCAGCACCATCTTTACGTCACGGCTGCATGCAGCTCTCTACAAAGAAGAGCATGAATTCAGGGCCAACCAGGACTACATACATAATAAGCTAAAGGCTTGCTTGTAGTATATAGCATGAAAAACAAACACACACACAAAGCAGCAACACAAAAAACAATCCCACCTGCCAGTTGTGACATTTGAATGTGTGACTAGAAGATTAAATTATTCACTCACTCACACAGGAAGCAGAAAATGTGAATGGACACGGGGGACCCAGCAGAGCTTAGTTGGTGGCACTCACCTGTGTTTTTCCCAGCCAGCTTGTTCATCAAGTAGGATTTGCCTGTGGGGTAGAGGCCCACAATGGCCACCACTACCACAGGCTGCTCTATGGCAGACAGGATCCTCAGGGCCTCCTCTTTGGCTGTTAGTTGTCCTTTCACATTCTCAATGAGGCACATAGTACCTGGCATGAGGATCTCTGAGGCCATTATGTAGACTGATTCCTTGTTATAAATGGAGATATAAGATTAAATAGAATGCTATTCTTTTATTCAGAAGGTAGAGTTAGGAAACTCTCAAAACACACAAGTGTGCATCACAGACATAGCTGAAGGAGAAACTATATAATTTTGAATCTTATAAGATATCATTGAAAAAATTGATTTTTATGTTAACCGTGAAAACATTCTAACTGCTCACAAAACAAATACTGCTTAGTTTTGCACTGAAAATTTTTCTTATTAAAAATTTTATACTAGAAATCAAATGTAAAATAAAATCAGGTGTAGAGAAATTATTTTATATAGTAGCTTATATAATCAAACAGTATTTAAATTATTAGTTGACTTTATACTGAATAAATTCCAATGGACTTACTACTTTCTTGATAGATGCATGCTTTTACAATGTATTCTAGAAAGTATAACATATATTCCTTTATACTTCTGAATAGTTATTTCCATGTTGTGTTCAGTATTTTGCGAGATTAAAAAAGTACTCATTCTATGTATCCTTTTACTTATTCTGACATTGTGGCAATGAGTTTCTATACACAGACTTAATCCCATTGGCATTTCAGAAGAGAACCAATATAATTCTGCTTTTGTGAAATTTATGAAAATTTATGGCAGTGACTCTTCCAAATAATTGGTTACACAAGAACAGTTCCTTTACATTTAAGCTTCATTAACTATGAATGAGCAATGCGTAACCACTAGGATTAGTATCACAGCAAATGAGACTAAACTCAATTACACATAAACTGGATACCGAAGAAAGGAACTGTGATGTAAATAGCAAGAAATCAGGTGTTTTACAGAAATTAATTCTTTCCTTCTTCTTTAAAGTTTCTGTTTCATTTTTTATTTGGTGGAAAAAGGAGAAATGCAAAGAGAAGGAAGAGAAACACTGGGAATGAGGGGCTAGGAGCTGGCAAGACAGAAGAATATTTTTAAAACAAGAATGTGATGAGTGGAAATGGAGCCTGCACTGGGGCTCTGGTCTCCAGAAGACAGGAACAACAACAGCCTGAGGGCCTGGGGACTAGGGAAGAAGACTTTGTCCTCAGGCTTGTAATTAAGTGGTCTTCTAAGAAAGACCTACATTGCAGTATAGGGGCTGATCCTCCAGGGTACAGTTAAGAAATGTATGGGCATGAGGAGTGATCCGATCTTCTACAAAAGGGGGAAATTCACTTGGCAGGCAAGTTCAGATGTGTGAGCATCACTGACCTGTTCTTTATATTCACTCTGGGTTTTATCTGTGACCTGAGGTTCCCGTAAAACAACCACAACTGTGCTGATAAACCTACAAGGCTGACTAATTATACTTGATATGATTATAGACAGAATGTTGTCAAATCTAGTGTCAGATTTTCCTATGATTCCTTTAGCTACCTCTTGGATATTTCTCACATTTGAAAGCCTGTTGCAAACTCCACGTTGCCACAATCCACGTGACCCACACTGCATTTAAAAGCAACTTTTTTAATTTACAGGAACCTCAAGAAGCTTGCCAAATTAAAATATGGTGTGCATGGTAATTACATTTGTGTGCAACTGACCATTTTTGTTCAGCTTTAGAACACACCATATCTCTTTTTCTCTTTGTATTCTCATACCACAGACCATTTTCTCTCTTTATACTTCACAAAAACTGTGCTGTTCACCTCACCTCCCATTCTGTTTTCCTCTTGAAAACAAATCACAGACAGCCTTTCAATAGCTGCTCTGCTCCATCAGTAGTTCAGTTGTGTCCCTGTCAGCACAAACAAGGTGAAAACTAAGAAATACAATCTCAGAACATATCCTGATCTGTTTCATCCAAATGTCTCCTAGTTCCTAACTCAAAAGGAGTTCAGTGGTGACCCTTAGAGACTGGGTGTCCTCTTAATACCTCCCAGGGTTCATCTGCTGCTGTATTTTAGCCTATGCCCAAAAGTAGTCTTTTGCATTCACAGTAGTTATAATAAATTGAATTAACACTCAAAAATGCCATCCCAATCCTTCCCAGGCCAGTGGCCACCTGTTCCAGATCAGAATTCCCCGGGCCAGACAAAAGCAAATGTCCCTTCTTACATGCACTTGCTGCTCAGCACAGATAGTCAGACTATGCCACTTTCCTTTTCTTTTTCAATCTTGTGAGGGTTAGGTTTGGAATGCCTTTCAGCTATATAATGTATTAAATTGATGTGTATATCAGACCCTGTCCTGGGGTAAGTAGGTTCTAGCACCTGATCCCCTGTCCAGTGAGTCACTCTCTGAGATCAGGGTCAATCTGTAAAGTCTGATCCCAGACTCTCCTTAGCAGAAAGGTCTAGTGTTTGGCTGTGATGGGCTCCTCCACCCACACCTTAAAGAGGGGACTTTGTACAGGTGGCCTTGCCTATAACATCATCAGCAGATAAGGACTCAGGCCTTTGAAATTCAGGCCCTGTCCAGAGGTGAGCAGGTTCAGGCACCTAATCACCCTTCCACAGAATAGCTCTCTAGGACCAGGGTCAATCTGTAGAGTCTGATCCCAAACTCTCCTTAGCAGACAGTACTAGGGTTTAGCTATGAGGGGCTTCTCCAGCCACACCAAAAAGAGAGAACATGACATTGGTGGCCCAGCCTCCAGGGCAAACTGCATCATCAGAGAGGGTCTGAAACTTTGAAATTCAGACCCCTGTCCAGAGCAGGGTCAGAGATGGAGCAGACCCCTTGCTCAGAGGAGACAGGAGACACATAAGCCCTCTTGCTACAACTGACTACAGGAAGACTAATCATGATCCACTGAAGCCATGGCAGATGCCAGTACAAAAATATGTATAATAATATAAAGAACAAAAATGCAACTCCAGAAGAAACTGGTGTTTCTACAACTACAAGACCTGAACAGAATAATAAAGAGGCAACATTAGGAAACAACACCAAAAACATCTTTAGGAAGATTATTAAAGCCTTAAAAGAAGATATTAAAAATTCCTTATAGAATAGAAGAAAATACAAACAAGAAATTGGAAGAGATAAACAATTCCTGAAAAAAAAACCAAGAAAGGATAACCAAAAAAGAAAGAAACATTCCAGGAACTAAAAACTGAAATAGAAACAATAAAAAAGGCAAAATGAGGCAAAAATGGAAATAGAAAATCTGAAGAAAAGAGGTGGAACTACAGACACAAGCATAACCAACAGAATCCAAGAGATGGAAGAGAGAATCTATGGAGTGGAAGACTCAGTAGCAGAATTAGATACATCAGTCAAAGAAAATTCTAAAACCAAAAAAGCCATAACACAAAATGTCCAGGAAATCTGGGACACCGTGAAAAGACCTAACTTGAGAATAATAGGAAAAGAATACTAGCTCAAAGGCACAGATAATGTATTTAATAAAATCATAGAAGAAAAATTTTTTAATTGAAAGAAGGAAATGCCTATAAATATACAAGAAGCTTACAGAACACCAAATAGATATGGCCCCTCAAAAAAGTCTGCTCACCACATAATAATAAAGCCACAAAACATACAGATCAAAGAAAAATTTTAAGAGCTGCTAAAGAAAAGGCCCAACTGATTTAAAATGTAGACTCATCAGAATAGCACCTGACTCTGTAATGGAAGCAATGAAAGAAAGAAGGGTTTGGTCAGAAGTTATACAGACATTAAAAGGGCATGGCTGCCAACCTATACTTTTATACCCAGCAAAATTATCAATTACCATAGATGGAGTAAACAAGATATTTCATGACAAAGTTAGACTAAAACAATACCTATCTACCAATCTGGCCCTCCAGAAAGCACGAGAGGAAAAACTCCAACCTAAGAATCCCAGATCCACCCATGAAACCTCAATCAATAATCCCACAGAAGAATAGCCCAGAGAATGGAAATACATACAAATTGCCACCAAAAATAGCAGGGAATATTAATCAATGGTCACTAATATCCCTTAATATCAATGGACTCAACTCACCTATAAAAAGACACACTAACAAGATGGATACAAAAACAGAAGCCATCCTTCTGCTGCATACAAGAAACACACCTCAGTCACAAAACAGACACAGGCTCAGAGTAAAGTGTTGGGAAAGAATTTCCAGTCAAATGACCCTAAGAAACAAGCTGGGGTTGTCATCCTAATGTCTAATAAAGTAGACTTAAAGCTGAAAGCAATTACTAGGGACAAAGATGGCCATTGCTTATTAACCATGGGAAAAAATGGTCAAGAGGAGACTTCAATCCTGAATATTTATGTCCCTAATATAAAAGCACCTATCTATGTAAAAGAAACACTATTAAAGCTCAAATCCCACATCAATTCTCACACCCTAATAGTGGGAAACTTCAATATCCCACTTTCACCCTTGGATATAGGCCAACCGGACAGAGACTCAAAAGAGAAATAATAAGTTTAAACAGAGGTATGATGCAAATGGATTTAATAGATATTTATAGAACTTCCACCCAAATATACATGTTTCTCAGTTCCTCATGGAACTTCCTCTATTATTGACCACATAATCAGTCATAAAGCAAATATCAGCGGATACAAAAAATGGAAATAATACCTCGCATTGTATCAGACCACCAGAGCCTAATGTTAGAGTTCAACAGCATCAAAAATCTCAAAAAGCCTACCAACTCATGTATTATTGTAATTAACCCACCGTGAGATATATATTAAGTAATATTTATTATCTAAAAGTCACTTACAGAAAAGGGGCTGTTCGGGGAGGAAAGATTGCAGGAGATTTCCCGACTGAGTGGTTCTTCCTCACCATGCCACAGGTCCAGAAGCAAGGGGGCCTGGCTCTTGCTCTTCCAGGCTGTCTCTTCTGGGGGTCTTCTTTCCATTGCTCATTCCAGTTGACCATGCCCTGCCTCACTCCTGTACTTTGATGTCATGGAGATAACCTGAGTGGCTTCTGGTTTCCTGCTACATCTCCCACTTTTGTCTAAATAAGAAAGTTCTAAACTAAGTATAAAACTACATACTATAGGGACCATCATAAGGTAGTGTCTGGGGAATAGAAAGGTACTAACATAAGTGTGGTCAAACTACTGCTAACAAACAACAAATACAAGGTGAATTTTAATGTCTAGAATGTTGATACAAGGAAATGCACAGGGATTGCTTCAAAGCTGTTTATCTTGAACAATAAAGTTCTAATACGTGAGTGTCTTGCAGAGATGTGAAGTAATAACAACCTCAACTATCCAGTCTTCAACATTGTCAAGACCTGAGAAGGAAAATATATACTTGAAGTTGGAAGCATGATGAAGTAACTTCTAAAATTTAGAAGACAATGACAATTAACCACCTGGACAGTCATCCATCACTTCTCTGTACAACGGGAGCATCCACAAATGAGGCTACTGGCCTATAATGTCAGACAAGTCTCTATAGAAGCAGGGTATTTTTGGTAAGAACATCTTATCCTGTTTAGGCTGGCTTCGACAGTCTCTATCCTTCATCGTGCTCATCCATATGGGACAGTGAGCATGCAGACAGCAGTCAGGGCAAGTGCAGTCCTTTGCCCCTCAGGCCATTATTCGTCAAACAAGACAATCTCTTTGCAAGATGTCTGTGATGCTCAATACCACCTCGGGAAAGGAACAGTGATACCAGGAGTTGTCATGTCTCTCAAGGCCAAATTTGAGATAACAGAATCTTGAATGCCATATTCTCTCGGTCTATGAAGTGGTTGAAGATGTTTATCTATCTGGTATATTCTAACATGTTTCTGAAAAGCCTGAGTATCCTGACTGTTAGGTGGCAAATCTGAGTAACCGTAATCTGCAATCCCAATAACCAAGAAAGTAAAGTTTACATTGTAAGAATAGGCATTCCAAAAATGAGTGTACAACTCCTCCATAATAATTTCAAGTATAACAATCTTATGAATATTGACCAAGATACACATTTCATATTAAATGACAACAATATCCTAACTATATATCATTTTATATATATAAATATATCTAAAGAGAGTTATATAAAACAACTTGTGTATATATTACAACAAATGTTATGACTAGCATAAATAATTAGAGGTAGAAATTGCATTATGAAAATGAAAATGTACTTAATACACATCAATGTGCAAACTATTTTATACAGAGGTAGACATGTACAAAATAAGGCAATTATACATTCAACTTTGTATCAAAGTATATATTATCCCAATCAAACATGTAGATTCATTTCCCATTTATATCAATATACAAACATTTGTACCATGTTCAACTTTGTAGCAATATACATATTATCTCAATCAAACATATAGATTGATTTCCCATTTATATAATATACAAACATCTGTATCATGGCGATTGATTCATTTTTCATTCATCCTTTGGTTAATGGTTGTTTGTATTCCCTTTTCTTTCTTTCTTTCTCTCTCTCTCTTTTTTATTTTAGAAATTCCTACATCTATAATATTATTCTATCCTCTACCCAAGATTAACTTATAACCATCGTATCAAAATGATAATTGATCATAACCCTCCCTTGGATGACTAACTTATTAGGAAAGGGGTTTTCATTCATTAAGTTATTCTTTCATTAAGTTACTTCATGCTGGCCTGTGGGCAACGGTATCTCTGTGGGGTCCTGTAAAACTAAAACAATGGTTAATTCCTAATGAAGTAACTATAAATATATATAACCATTCTATAAACATATATAACCATTCTCATTGTACTGAGTAGATCCATCTGAAATTCTTGTTAAAGATATGATATGAAACTATCTTGCAACTGTACTGATTGGTCTATAACTCAAAACTGATCCTTCTTTCTCTGTCTCAAGGGTCTTTCTTTTTCTTTTTTTTTCCAGTGTGTGCCTCATCTTCTTTCTGAATGCCTTGGAGAGTGCTGGTAGGAGAAATTGTTTTTTAAAGTGGAGAATCCAATGAATACTATTAACTGAAGATATTGAACCATCAGAAAGAATTGTGTGCAGACAAGATTTTTAGATTAAGAGAGTAAGAAATGCAGAAAGAAATAAAATTTAAGATTTAAAATAAAAGTGAGATAATATTGGTCCCTATATAGTTCATCTATTTTCTGTCTCAGCTCAGGTGGCTTTTCTGATGTGAGACAGAGTCTCTAAGTTTTAATTTACCAATACGCTTGGCTTTAGAGAGGGAGAAAGCCACTTGCTCCAGCTCCAAAGCCAGCCTTTTTTGTGATCAAACCAGGACCTCCTTTTTTTTTTCAAAATACATAAAGATAGGTATATACATAATCATTAGATATAGATGTACTGTTTTGAGACTAGAGAAATTATTCTTAGTGCCTGCCAGTGTCAGGTGTCCTTGTAATCCCCTGTAGTCCTTTTAATGTTTCAAAAGTCTAAGCATTCAGCATCTTTTTAGCATTGTAAAGAGGGTTTTATCCATTCTTCTGTAAAAACAAAATTGAGACCCTACCCACCTTAGTTAAGTAAATGTTCCTTACCACATATCTGTAGGGCGCGGTTTGCCTTTGCACAACTTGCTGGAACATTCTATTGCCGCTTATGCTAATTAGGCATCGAGTAGTGACCAATCCGATGTGCTTATGCTAATTAGGCATTGAGAAAGGACCTATCCGATGCCATCCTCAAATATGTTAATGAGCCATTATTTTGGGCCAATCACCAGCCATATGCTAATGAGTATCA
>PVIH01021237.1:0-30266 GCA_004025045.1 Sigmodon hispidus | reverse complement strand
AGATTGCTACACCTATATTTTCTTTGTGTTCATCTTTCCCTCTGAATTTTTTTTTTCCATCCCTGTATATCCTTATTCAAGGTCTCTTCCCCCTCCCAACACATCTGGTCATTTTTTTCCTCTGCAACTCCCCATCCCCTCCCTGGGCAGGGAGCAGACAGTCCTATGGTCCCACTGACCCAATAATGCTTAGATCAGTGTCCACTTCTGGCCAAATCCAGTTCTTTCCCCCCTCCCTCAAGAGTGAGTCAGGTGTTCCTCTAGGTGGAGTGGGATCCAAAGGGTCAGTCCAGGGTGTTTCTGATCCCAAGCTGTTCTGTGGTTGTGGTTTGCCGCTTGGGCATGTTTGGCTTTTTTTCTTGTTCGTTTGTTTAGAGACCACTAGGGAGTGAGTACATCCCCTGCTTATCTCTCTGAGTTTGTGATACTTCGCTCAGGAGGATATTCTCCAAATCCATCTATTTTATAAATGTGTAATCCAATTTCTTTGTTAAGATTCAAATGCATGCTAGTGTTTTAAAAAATAAACATAAAATATACCATCACAAAAAAAATCACCACAAAAATAAAGAATCTAAAAGAAAAATAAAGAAAAAATATAAAGGGAAAAAAGTGCCCCCTTCAGGTAACTTAAAACATAAAACTCCATAAAAAAATTTCTAATGACAAGAACATGAAAAATTTCTACATACACAAAAATATACCCCATAGTTTAACATGTTATTCTAGATAGAACAAGTATGATGCTGGCATATATGCCACAATGATTTAATCATTCAGATAAATGGTAAAAAAGGCAAATTTATTCCATATTCATTTATACATGTGATAGTTACCTACAGAAACACTGGGAACTGTAACTATTCTAATGCTTGGAAAAGAGGTGAAAAAAATCAAGGTGTTTGTGAAAAAAAGTAATGAGCTATTCTTGGAGGAGGCATATTCATATGTCAAGAGAAAATTATTATAGTGAAATATGTACTTTTCATCTTAAATTTTAATACTAACAAAATATATAGAAGAATCGAGTAAACGTCATACATCGAAAACAGTGATATGTGCTGCTCTACTTTGTTTCTTGAAATTTCCTCAAAAGGCCATGTAAATAATTGCTTCATGTTATCATTTTGGATATAATAGAAACTTTGGAAGTGGAAGGTTTTTAGAGATAGAGCGTATGCCCTTGAGAGGACTGCAGAAATCTGTCCTGCTTATTGTTGTATTTTGCAGCCTATCTATAGGTTATATACCCTCCACCATTGCCTCATGAAGGTTCAGAGCTATTAAACAAGCCATCGTATATTGGAAAGTCAGCATTGTGAACAAAATCTGTTGCTTTTCCCCTTATGTCAGTTGTACCATTCATTTTATATTGATATAACAATTGTTAATGTAAATCTATAAAATGTTATGCAGTATTCATAACAATACCATCAGTTTAAATTAATGTGTATATGTCATTTTTAATTACTAAACTAAAACCACATTTTTAAATTGTGTTTTTCTAATGAAAAATCCTTTTTGGGGGGGTATGGTTTATTCCATGTCTACAGAAGAGAAATGTGGCATGCCAGAGCTACTGGGTCCAAAGAGCTATATATTTAAAGAACTTGTCATGATAAACAAAATCAAAGCTTTAAAGTTATAACTCCCTAGAGTAAGAACAAGACAAGGACGCTGACACCATTACCACTGTCAAAATCTGTCCATGGCATTAAACTTTTCAATCCACTTTGGTTTGGCAGAGTAAGGTCATTCCAATTCTCAAGAGTATCTTCTGTTCAGCAAATCATGGACTGTATGTGAGAGATTTTCTTGATTGGCATTTATATATTCTGCTGCTTAGAAGCATTCATGTGACAAGAGCACCTCTGAATACAAACACCTGAACTCTTACACATTGTATCTAAAACCCATCTCTCCTATTTGAATTTCTCCTTCAGATCAAAATATGTTTAATATAAAAAAGCTGAGATAGCTGTTTTCTCATATGAAATGTGGCCAGGACGTGAATGATACATACAGAAAAGGCATAAAGGTGTAAGCCTAGGATATTACTATCAAGTAACAGTGGCAAAATGGTGCTGAGTAAGGTCAGCCTGTACAATATGAATACTCTTATGTCAACCAAACAAACAAAAACTATTTATCAGTAAACAGGGTGAATAATGGTATTTTAGACACATTTAATATATTTGAGAGAAAAGTTATAATCTAACAAACATCTTTTCATTTTGGAACATAAGAAGTGAATTAAAACAAGTCAAAATTATTCCGAAATTCAAAGACATTTACTTATTAAGACAATACTTAGGTGTAATTAAAAAATGATCTTTACTTATCACAAAACAAACATTTCTGAAAGATGTTTATCAAAACTACACATTTTTTTCACAATGGATAATAAATAAAATACAATAGCACACAACTGTACTAAATAAGCTCTTCTTTAAAATTATTGTGATTTGGTATTTTGCTATGTACATTTTATTTACCAAAATACTTTAAAAACATTTAAACATATTGTACCATATGAACAAAATATATAAATAAAAGCTTATGAACAAAATTATATAAAGACTTGCAATATAATCTATCAATATGAAAATGATCATTTCAAATTTATTCTAATTTTATAATTAACTAATATATTGAACTACTGAAAATATTGGTTACTAGTAAGTTTTTAATTAACAATTACATGTATTTGCAGGTTCCAGGAAATATCTGACATAGATTGTTACTCAAATCATTTTTTGTGTTTGTATTTATCCTTTAAAATTATTATTTCTCTTCCTTGACAACTTCATACCTATGTAAAAGGCATCATGATTGCTATAACTACACAATACATTTTATCATATTGATGTTGAATTCTACAGAAGCAATGGCTAAGCCAGGTGTGAAAATTTATAATGTTGATAAGTCAGTCCAACCAAATGGGAACATTTAAGAAAGCACCAGATCCTCTAGCCTCCACTCCTAATTTTTTTCCATTTCTAAAACCAAAAAAAGGCCTAAGAAATTTCTTAATTACAATTGTGCCTTGTTATACAAGTGGCTCTCAAAATACCTCTCTCATAATTAATAAAAAAGGACTTCTTTTAAGGTCCTTATTTTCTGCTAAGAAACTGTCAGCCTTGCCAACTGTGAGATGGACTTGAACCTTTAAGGTTAAGCATCATCAGGCCACAGATATGTACCTAGATATGACATGAAGAAACATTGTTCACCTTTTAGAAATGAGCTAGAAATTATATTGCTCCTTAGTCCAATTAACAGCCTAAATAGAAGTTGGTGTTTGAATATAAACCTCACCCTTGATTTCCAAAGCTTCTCCTGAAATGACATACTGTCACACATTTGTGGCTTTATGGAAATCTTCACGTTTCAGTTCCTGAAACTGAAGCTCCAACATCTTTTCAGAACTTCTGAAATTTTCTCAGAGCTGTAGATATTGGGCTGACTCCTCCCAGCATGGTACCGAGGCATACAGAATGCCCTGGGCCGCAATCATCCACCTTAGTTGCCTTAATTTCACCAACTGTCCACAGAAGTGCCTGTGGGCCACGCTACCCTGTTCCAGAAGATATAAAGTGTTTCATGATCTCGATGTAGGTCATCAGAAAACCATTTTGGGGTCGTCCTTTAAATTCTTCAAACAGTAAAATAAATTCATATTTTTTCACCCTTGTCTGATAATGCTTCAGAGGGCTTTTGCGCCAATCCTTCCCACTTGTTTTCTGATTAGCCCTGAGATAATAATAACCACCGTAGATAACAGCAATTATAGTCTACAAAGACTCTTATGATGTTATCAAACTAGAAGTTACAGGTACAAGAGGGGAGTCTGGTGGTGTCTGAAGTCTAACACAATGGCAAGGACACATAATATAAGCATGTAGCACACAGAATCTTTTATAATATAGTTTCTTCTCCTCATAACTAAGAGATGTGTTCCAGTAATACGGTCCTAAGAAACAAGCTGGGGTTGCCATCCTAATATCTAACAAAGTAGACTTTAAGCTAAAAGCAATTAAAAGGGACCAAGTTGGTCATTACTTATTCATCCCAGGAATAACTAACTGGTCAAGAGGAGATTTCAGTCCTGAATATTTATGTCCCTAAAATAAGAGCACCTACCTATGTAAAAGAGACACTGATAAAACTCAAATCCAACATCAATTCTCACAGCCTAATAGTGGGAGACTTCAACACCCCACTTTCACCCCTAGATAGGTAAATTAGACAGAGACTGAACAGAGAAATAAGGAGTCTAAGAGAGGTTTTGATTCGAAAGGATTTAATAGATATCACCAGAAGCTTCCACCCAAATGCAAAGGAATATACATATTTCTCAGCTCCTCATGGAACTTTCTCTAAAATTGACCACATAAATGGTCATAAAGCAAATATCAACAGATACAAAACAATGGAAATAATCCCTTGAACATATTGCACCACCAGGTCCTAAAGTTAGAGTTCAACAACATCAAAAATCAAAGAAAGCCTAAAAACTCATGGAAACTAAACATCACTCAGCTGACCCACCACTGGGTCAATGAAGAAATTAAGAAAGAAATCAGAGTCTTCCTAGAATTTAATGAAAATGAATCTGCAATGTATCCAAATTTGTGGGACACAATGAAAGCAGTCTTAAAAGGAAAATTCATAGCACTAGATGCCTATATGAAAAACCTAGAGAAATCTCACATTAGAAAACTAACAGCTCAGCTGAAAGCCTTAGAACAATTAGAAGCAAACTCACCTAGAAGGAGTAGATGACAGGATAATCAAACTTAGAGCTGAAATCAATATAATTGAAACAAAAAGAACAATACAAAGAATCAATGAATCAAAGAGTTGGTTCTTTGAGAAAGTCAACAAGATAGATAAGCCCTTATCCAAACTATTTAAAAAGCAGAGAATGTCTGAATCAACAAAATCAGAATTGAAAAGGGGGGCATAAAAAATATCATCCAAGATGACCAAGTAGGCTTCATCCCAGAAATGCAGGGTTGGTTTAACATATGATAAACTGTAAACATTATCTGTCATTTAAAAAAACTAAAGGAACAAAACCACATGATCATATCCTTAGATGCTGAAAAAGTCTTTGACAAAATCCAACACTCCTTTATGATTAAAGCCCTGGAATGATCAGGAATACAGGGACAATATCTCAATATAATAAAGGCAATCTAGAAGAAGCCAACTGCCAGCATCAAACTTAATGGAGAAAAACTCAAAGCAATCCCACTAAAATCAGGAACTAGACAAGGATGTCCTCTCTCTCCTTATCTATTCAATATAGTTCTAGAGGTTTTAGCTAAAGCAATAAGAGAACAAAAGGAGATTAAGGGGATATAAATTGGAAAACAAGTAAAACTATCTCTATTTGCAGATGATATGATTGTATACATAAGTGACCCACGAAATTCTTCCAAGAAACTGCTACAGCTGATAAATCTTTTCAGCAATGTAGCAAGATACAAGATTAACTCAAAGATAACAGTAACCCTCCTATACACTAAAGATAAAAGGGCTGAAAAAGAAATAAGGGAAACATCACCCTTTATAATAGCTGCAAATAGTATTAAATACATGGGAGTAAATATAACCAAAAAAGTTGTAACTATTTGATCTATTTGACAAAAATTTTAAATCACTGAAAAGAAATTAAAAAGGATATCAGAAAATGGAAAGATCTCCCATGTTCCTGGATAGGTAGGATCAACATAGTAAAAATGCCAATTCTACCAAAGGCAATCTACAGATTCAATGCACTGCACATCAAAATCCCAACACAATAAGTGGGATGTCATACAGCTGAGAAGCTTTTGTGAAGTCAAGGATACTGTCAATAGGACTAAATGACAGCCTACAGAATGGGAAAATATTTTCACCAACCCTACAAGTGATAGAGGATTTATCTCTAAGATATATAAAGAACTCAAGAATCTGGAGCCCAAAATCTTGAATAACCCAAACAAAAAATGGGATTCAGAACTAAAAAGGGAAATCTCAACAGTAGAATTACGAATGGCTGAAAGACACTTGAGAAAGTCCTCATCATCTTTAGCCATCAGAGAATTGCAAATCAAAACAGCTTTGAGATACCACCTGACACATGTCAGATTGGCAAAGATAAAAGTCAAAGATGAGAGCCTATGCTGGAGAGGTTGAGGAGCAAAGGGAACACTCCTCCATTGTTGGTGGGAGTGTAAACTTCTACAGCCACTCTGGAATGCAGTATGGTGGTTTCTCAGAAAACTGAGAATCAATCTCCCCAAGGACTCAGCAATACCGCTTCTGGGTATATACCCTAAAGATGCACAGTCATACTCCAATGTCATTAGCTCAACTCTGTTCATAGCAGCATTATTTGTTTTTTTGTTTGTTTGTTTGTTTTTAAACCAGAAACCATTTTATATAAGTAAAATGACCAGTAAGACAAAATATGTCCAAATGATATAATATCAGACCAAAAGTCCACAAAAACAGTATTTGGTTCATTTTTGTTAACCATCTACTGCTCAGCATGGGGCCTACCCTGAAGTGTGTTAATATACCAATAAGACTCCATTTAAATATTATTAAGTCATCTTTAAAATATCTTTTTCTATAAACAAGTCCCAATAAGTAAATTATATTCTCACCCTCCAAAATACAAGTGTCTAGATTAGGCAGTTTTATATTATAAAAATAAAAGTATTCTACCGTTTGACACTGTAGCTGGTAAATGAAGATCTTGCATATTAGAAACAGTCTCATATTAATAGAAATATTAGTAATCATGTGGTGATTTAACAAAAAAGACATAATACATTTAGTGATATTATAGTGACTCAGAGAACAAAATACCAAAGGTTTGTAATCACAGTCACATTTATCAATTTTTAGCCCATTTGTTCTGTGGAGGGCTTGCAATTATCCTTACAATATGATATAAAAATCATTTCTATGTTATAATGGATAGTTAATGATTTGATATAATATCTATCCTCTCCTCATAGAGAAACTGCCTTTGCAAGCTAGACCTTTGCTCTCAATGTTTTAAACCTACAAGGAAAAAAAATTCTCTCAAGGACATAAAGGATTAAAGATGAATATGAATAATAAATTAGTCATGTGAATCTGAAACAGTTATTGGATATTTATTTTTTCATTTTTTTCTTTATCATTAAATTGTTCCAGCACCAAAAGTCATTGAGAAAAAAAGGATCCTATAATGATTAATGACTCCAGGCTGTAAATATGCATGGGCTTTCCCAGCTGCAATGCACATAATTATCAAATTGCCTATTTAGTTTTTAAGGACCAAAGTCAAATTATTAGCACTCACTAGGTTTATTTAGTAGTCAATTTTGTGAGTCACTCAGCTATCCCTGACCAAAAGGAGAAAATTAAATCCGAAAAATATACTAAGTAAAATTTTTTTATTTTTTATTTTTTTTCCTTCTTTATTTTGTATTTATCAAAAAAAAGAAACACAGTAAAAAGAATTTAAAATGTGGAAGAGTTAACAATAACTATACAGAGGATAAGAATCATAAGCATGGCTTATCAAGGGTGGAAATACAAATAAGATTGCTACACATATATTTTCTTTGTGTTCATCTTTCCCTCTGAATTTTTTTTCCATCCTTGTATATCTTTATTCAAGGTCTCTTCCCCCTCCCAACACATCTGGTCATTTTTCTTCTCTGCAACTCCCCATCCCCTCCCTGGGCAGGGAGCAGACAGTCCTATGGTCCCACTGACCCAATAATGCTTAGATCAGTGTCCACTTCTGGCCAAATCCAGTTCTTTCCCCCCTCCCTCAAGAGTGAGTCAGGTGTTCCTATAGTTGGACTGGGGCTTGAAGGGTCAGTCCAGGGTGTTTCTGATCCCAAGCATAGCAGCATTATTTGTAATAGCAAGAACCTGGAAACAACCTAGATGCCCCTTAACTAAAGAATAGATTAACAAGCTGTGGTACATCTACACAATGGAGTACTACTACTCAGCAGTAAGAAAAAATGATATCCTAAAATTTGCAGGCAAGTGAATGGATTTGGTGAATATCCTTCTTAGCGAGATATTACAAACCCAGAAAAATAAGCAGGGAATGTACTCAATCATTAGAGAACTCTAAACAAACAAACAAACAAAAAGAAAAGAAAAGAAAAGAAAAGAAAAGAAAAGATGCCCAAGCTGCAAACTACAACCATTGAGGAAACATTTGGAGTGACACCTTGGATCCCACTCCCCCTAGAGGAACACCTGACTCAGTCTTGATGTTGGGGGGAGTAAACTGGATTTGCCAGAAATGGAGGCTGAGATAACCAACTTTGGGACCTTGGAACCTTGGGATTGCCTGCCCATGGGAAGTATGGAGAGATGTGGATAAAAAAGAATGACCGGATGTGGAGGGAGGGGGAAGGAACCTTGGATAAGAATATACAAGGATTGAAAATGTGACTTCTTTATTCATAATTTAAACAAAACAGCCTGGGGCTGGCATAAAAACAGACTTGTGGATGAATGAAATCGAATTGAAGACCCAGACATTAACCCACATACCTATAAACACCTGAGTTTTGACAAAGACGCCAAATATAGTCAATGGAAAAAAAGATAGTATCTTCAACAAATGGTATTGGCATAATTTTATGGTAGTATGTTGAAAAATGCAAATAAATCTAAACCTATCACTCTGCACAAAACTCAAATCCAAGTGGATCAAAGACCTCAACATAAACCCAGCTACACTGAACTTGATAGAAAAGAAAGTGGGAAATACCCTCCAATGAATTGGCACAGATGACCACTTCCTAAATACAATACCAGTAGCACAGACATAAAGAACAACAATCGATAACTGGGACTTTCTGAAACTGAGAAGTTTCTGCAAAGTCAAGAACACTGTCAATATGACAAAACGACAGCACATAAAATGGTAAAAGATTTTCACCAACCCTACAAGTGAGAGGACTGATCTCTAAAATATATAGAGAACTCAAACTAGAGCCCAAAATCCTAATAACCCAATTACAAATGGGGTTCAGAAATAGAAAGGAATTTATTAGCAGAAGAAATACAAATAGCTGAAAGTCACTTGAATAAGAGCTTAAAATCTTTAGCCATCAGAGAAATACAAATCAAAACAACTTTGAAATAACTCCTTACACCTATCAGAATGGCTAAGATCAAAAACATAGATGACAGCCTTTGCCTAAGAGGATGCGGAGCAAGGGAAACACTCCTCCATTGTTGGTGGGAGTGTAAACTTGTTTAGCCACTCTGGAAGGCAGTATGGAGGTTTCTCAGAAACCTGGGAATCAATCTCCCCAAGGACCAGCAATACCCAAAAGACACACATTTGTACCCTAAAGGCATTAGCTCAACTATGTTCATAGCAGCATTATTTGTAATAGCAAGAGCCTGAAAACAACCTAGATGCCCCTCAAGTGAAGAATGGATTAACAAACTATGGTACATCTACACAATGAACTACTTACTACTCAGCAGAAAAAAAAAGACATCCTAAAATTTAAAGGAGAATGTATGGATTTGTCTTCCTAAGCAAGGTGTCACAAACCAAGAAAGTTAAGCATGGGATGTACTCACTCATTAATGGACTGCAGACAAAAATCAAAGGCTACCCAAGCTACAAACCACAACCCAAGAACAACTTGGAAGCAGAAGGAAATTAAGAGGGACATTAAGGGATTCTCTTAGGAAGAGAAAATAGAGAAGATTTCCTTAGCTAATTGAGAGCATAAAGCATTGCAAATAAGAAGGATTGGTAACAAATCATGAGAGAAGAAGATAATTGAGTGAGAGGAACAAGAAGGGAGAAAAAAAGAAATGCAGATCTTAATAAATAAGCCATTGTGAGGTTGGAAAAAGACCAGATGTTATGGAAACCTCTAAGAACTCATAGGATATCATTGACTAGGTTTCCAATCAATAGTGAAGGTGTTGCCTAGACTTGAATTCCCCTATAATCAAATTAATAGCCACCCTGAGTGCTATCACAGAACTTAAATCCAACAATGAATAGAGATAGAGGTAGGGATACATGGCTGAGCACTGGGCTGAGTCCCTGGGTGCTCACTGAATCAAGAACAGCCACTGGGGAACCACCAGGAAAACAAACTAGGCCCTCCAAGGATAGACAACTGTCCACTGACATGGACAGTATGGGGAGCCTCAAGTGGAGGGATCTAGCTGTTTTTCTGTGCATGGACTGGCATTTCAGAGCCCATTCTCTCCAGAGGAATACCTATCGCCATCTTGATATTAGGATGAGGAAATTAGACTTGCCTGGAGTGGATGCTAAGCTGATCTACCTTGGACCCTCTTGCCCTTTCTGGGGAGGGGATGGGGGATGGGTAGGAGGGAGGCTGAAGGCCAAACTGGAGGGGTTGGGAGGGAAAGGAAGGGGAGCAAGGGACTACATGGATAAAAAAGACTTTATTTTATAATAAAATAAAATAATATGTAATTTGAGTTATATCAGTGAACCAAAAAGGGAATATCTCTGTTGCTGTGAAACTTGTGTTCTATCAGTGCAAGATAGAAACTTGCTATTAGATATGAAGATAGAAGTAATTAATAAAGAAAGGTAAATACAACTCAAGAAACATATAGACCTCAAATGTTTAGAATGTATTGGAGGAATGAGGGGTGGCTGTTTTTCTATGATGGAGTCACCCATGAAGATAATGAAAGTCACTGTAGACACTCAGGAAAAGGATACAGTGTTCTTGTGTGTATCTGTAAGAAAAACAAAAGACATCCATCCACCTTCTGAATAGGTTACAAGAAGTTATGGACTTACATAGAGAAGCCTTGCAACTCATTGCCTAATTACTTGTATTCATCTTAAAGAAACCTGTTTCCTTGCAAATGAAAAGGAGAATAATGACATGATAGCACCTTTGCTACAGTCAACAGAAATGAGTATGCAAACCTCTTTATAATTATACTTCCATTTTTCTTATAAAGTGTGTTTCAAATATTAACATTACCATGACACAATAAAATATTTTAATCCATGTCATTTATATGGACAAGAGGTTTTTTGAATACTAGAACATTAGTTTTGTTGTAGAACTGTGAATTCCATTGTACTTTAAATAAGAGAGGAAACATTGAACTAAAGTGATTTTTAAACTTTTGCCCAAATACGTGTTTGGAAAGATTCCTAAAGATCAATAGGTCCAATTCTAGTAGATACATTAAAATATTTCCTTTAATTAGTGTTATTTAATTTTACTTTGAGTTAAAATAGATCAGTATTGCCCCTTTGCTATCTATATATCTTTGCTTGTGCATAGTTCATTATTAGAGAAATCCATTACAAGCTTTTTTTCAAAAATGCATAATATAAATTTTATTTTATAGTCATATTTTATAAACTTTAAATGTGACTAAAATATAGAAGAGTTTACTTTTTTGAGAGGTGACCTAAATATTTTCCCTTCTGTATATTTGTTGGCATATTATTTACATTTGGTGAATGATAGCTCAACAATTTTGAATGTGCCCTTGTTTATATTCTTTCCATTTCTTCATGTCTGCATGGGACTGAGGAGATGTGAAAAAATATCACCAATGTGTCATACTCTTGCTCTGTCAGAACCCTTACAAAATTATTTTTCTCAGCTGAGATATAATGAGTTCCTCTTTATGGCCAGGCTCAATCTTCCCTCTGTTGTAACAGGCAAAGGACAGAGAGAAATTACTCAAGATGCAAATTGTCTGGACTCTTGTGACCTAGATGAACCAGACCTTACAAAGTGCCTGTCAGGGAGATGTAAATTTCTCATAAGCATCTAGATCATTCCACTCAAAGGAAAGTATTGATTTCCTGAAGTAGCTCTAATACATAAATGAAAGACTTACAAGTCTGTTGATGTAGCTGCTTTCTAGATATTCTATTGTTAAACCATGTCTCTTTTACCTGTTAATACTAGAGTTCATATACTATAAAGACATGTTGCCAAAAGTTATTGTCTTTCTTTCATTTATAAACAATGAAAAAAATAATGCAGGTACATTCTACCATCACTATGGTAAAATTCCAACACCCTGGCATGCCATTACTGTAATCAATACACATTAGCATAGACTGCATTATGTATATAAAAAGATTAATGCCACCTCAGTGAAAAAAATGGTTCCACAATTAATGTATCACAAGGTTAAGAAGAACATTTGATTTTGCATGGAGTTATAATTTTGCTGTAACAACTTCTCCATTCTCCAACTTGTGTTGTCTTCTTTATATTACTAATATCAAATTTAAAAATATTAGCAAACTCCAGTAAGCTACTGGATAGCCTACTCAAAAAGCTGTACTTTGAGATCATTATTTGCATAGATTAGATATGTATATGATTTAAAGTGGTTTCTCAATGATCAAAAAGCATATGTAAACATGAACTCATAAGATGAGGTATAGTAAATGACTCTCCAGAATTTTCATAAAGGTTTTTCTTTAGAACATGAGTATGACTACATAGGCATGGTCTGTTGCATAATAACAATGATGTTGACTTCCCATTAAAAAGACTGTTCTTTCTCATTGGCATTTCTTTTCACATGCAGTTTCTATTATTTATGTGCATGTCCTTTTCTTGAGAGTTTCATTAGCACTGTATTTCTATTTCTGCAATTTCCAAGGAACCTCTAGAAGTATTATGATGAGTAATTAATTGTTCTACTGAGATTTATTTTTAACATAAATGCTTTTGAGCAATGTAGAACAATGGGTGTGCTCACATCCAAATTTTAGGCCAGACCCCAAAGAGTTGTCACTTCCAGAATTCTTTGCATAGTATCAACCCCCTATCTTTTAATAAATTTTATTAGTATGTAAAGATACAAACTTGCATGGCTTATCTTTAGGAAACCCCTAGGAGTACATTTGTGCAGTGACTTACTCATCAAAATTAATCATTAAGGAAGTGAAGTAATGGGAACTGTGTGCATTTCTTCTGGGAATGTAGGCTTATTAGATTAAAAGCTCTGGAATATCTACCCTCTAGCCAAATGAATCTTTGCATAGTCACTGTTTAGAAAGGAACAACATCATTCTAGTCCGCAAAACAACCACAAGGGGAACATGTCTTCAAATCATTTTAAATGAATATTGGCTTTGCTTCTGCCTATTGTTAAGGATGTGCATGCTGTTTCTCATTCTACATTAGCTTCCCCCCTTCCGTAAAATATTAAATTTCTTTTAAGTAGGAAGGAGGTGTGACTTTTTGTAAGTGATGTGTCACCAGGGATGGGCTATGTGGTTTGAAAAGTTGATTGATAATCTCTGTCTGTCTCTCTGTCTTTGTCTCTCTCTCTGCTTAAAACTTGCAGATATGATGTAAACTATCAGATACTGCTGTAGAATCATGCCTGCCTGTCTCTTGCCATGCTCCCATCATTTTAAAACTGTACGCAAACCCTAATTAAATGTTTTCTTTTAAAAAAAATTCCTTTAAGTGATTTTGAGCACATCAAGCATCCCATGTCCCTTGTTCTGGTCTATTTCATGATACCCATATAGAAGTTAGATTACAAGGAATTTTGAGCATTTCCCTAAATTATAGAATGTGACACCTTATTATGCTTTAATTAAATCCAACGTTAGATGATAACATGACCAAATCATAGTATTTCTTTTTTCCTTTAAAACTTATTAATCAGTAATAATAATTCCTGAAAAAAAATACACCTCATACAAAACTTTGGACATATATTTTTATAGGATTAAATTAGATTACTTTTAAGAATTTTACACATGAGTATACTGGCATATATGTCAGTCATATCTAAACTTTTTAGTCCATTTAACATGTTCATGTGTTTAGTGTTCAGCACTTGGAACTGGATAACCATTCAAAAATTTTATCCTTAGAGAAGAATAATCTCCATCTCTCGGTAGCCATTAAGTCCTATAACAATTCATGCAGGGGTGACAGCTTTTGAAATTTCATTCTTTTACCTGATCCTCGCTAGGACCTCATCTGGTGAAATTATTGTGCAGATATTGTTCAAACAAACATAATATTAAGATTTTGTACTGTGATGTTCCTCAAGCCTTATGATGGAGACTTTTTTTCAGAGGCATCAACTGAGTTGGGCATCTCATAGTTCTCTTCATTTTCAATAGTTGTTGATTTTTGTAATGACTGATATGCAGCTTCAAAAAAGTTTTTTTGATGAGGGATGAGACAGATATTTTTATTTTAAGTATTATGATGAATATTTAGACTGCAATTAGGAAATAAAGTGATCTGAGTCAGAAAAGTGGCATCAAATTTTAACTACAGTTTCCCAATTTTTTATTTTATTGATTTTTTTCTTTTTTAAAGAAGCAGATTCTATTATTTTATTCAGAGCAATAATACAATTGTTACTCTGTTACAAAGCATGAGAGTAATGTATGAAAACATTACTTTAGACACAAATGCATTTCCCACAATATGAATATCGTGCACATTACATTGTTCTTGTTTTTTAGCCCTTCGTTATTAGGAGAACCATATTTTCATCTAGGACGCTTACTGTGTATTTTTATCTGGTTACCATTATAAATTTATAATGTTTTTTTTTTTTTATCTCTCAGAGGCTTTCTAGTATACTTGGGCTTTGTAAAATTCTCCATGTAGGTTTTACCTACAATAATAATAAACATTGGAGTTATATATTTTCTTACACAATTCTATTCACTAGATTTTAAAAATTCTACTTTGTTTACATAGTATGAAAATGTCTGTTTGCTTTAAGGGAGCCAGGAGCTGATAAAACTAAAAATTAGTTTTGCCGCTTGCATTTTATTGCCATCTCTTATAATCCTAGTCAATACTTTCCTTTCCTAAGCTGGCTCTCTTTGTGAAGAAAAAAATTATCATGATTCCTTCTGCAACATGAGATAGAGATGCTTAGACAACAGCATTGGAAGTCTATTGCAAGGTAGTATTAATCTTTAATTATTATTTTTGTCAAATTTCTTTCACTATAATCTGACCTTCCTTATCTTTTTGTATTTTTTTAATTCAAAAAGTTTATTTCTCATACCTTCTACTGCTCTTCATCCTTCCCCTCCTCCCATGCTCCCTCAGCCTCCCACCCAACTCTATTCCTCCATCCATTCCCCAAAGAGAGCAAGGAATAACAATGTGAGTCAGCTAGCTCTGGCATATCCAGTTGGGGTACTTCCAAATCCCTTCCCCCAGTATCAACACTGAGTTAGGTGATCCTCTGTAGGGAATGGGCTCTGAAACGCCAGTTCATGCACCAGGAATATACTCTGATCCTACTACAAGAGGCTCCACTTACTGCTCATGATGTTTGACTGTCATCTATCTACATTTGGAGGGTTTAGTTTCTTTCCCTGAAGACTGCTCAGCAATTATTTCAGAGACAGTGAGCTCCCAATAGCTCAGGTCAGCCATCTCTGTGGGTCTCCTCCTCATGATCTCAATCCCTTACCTCACACACTCTCTTCTCCCTGTCTTCAGCTGGACCGTGAGCTTAGCTATGAATTTTGGCTTCTTCCTTCATCAGTAGCTGAATGAAGGTACTCTTCTGCTGGGCTTCTCCAGAGGCTATGTCTCAGGCAGCAGTTGAATTTGAGGGGTTTTATTGTTTCTTTTATGCTGTTGAAAAAATGGCAGTTATACATTGAACCTCTCTCTATATGTTAATAGTGTGTTTGTTTGTTCTTAATTATTTTATTCTGCTGCTTATTTCCACCCTTCATAATACTTAACAATAGATTTTACTTTGTAAGCTGTGACACTGCATCTTTCTAGTTGAGCTTAAGACTGCCCATAATTTTGTCATTTGAATATATTATAAAAGAATAACTAGCTCTAACTACAAGCTGTATAGTTACAGAGAGATATGAAGTATTATGGGTATTTGATACATACATAGTTCATCTTATATTTTGAGTCAGTGCTCTTATGAGGTCCAGGATGGCCTTGAATATACTGTGTCAGTGAGAAATTAAAGAAATAGAACTGGAAGAAGCAACTAATAGGGGAGATTGTCCCAGACAAATCCTTTAGAGTTGACATTTTTCAGGAAATATTGTAATTCAGAAGTTGATGTAAACATCAGGAAAAGAATGGGTTGGGAACAGCAACAATAATCTTGCCAGCGAGAATAAAGACAAGAAGACAAAAAGCAAATGCATCCTCCTTTCATGTTCTTTTAAGAGGACTGCAACCAAAACATGTGTACTGAAATTACAACAGGTCTTCTGACCTCAAATGATCCACATTTAGGGTTGATATTCCATCTCAAATATTCCAGCCTTTAAAAAATACATGACAAGCACTCTTACAACTACTTGCATTCTAGAAGGTTCTTCAGTCCTGTCAGAGAGCTATCATGAAATGAAACACAAGGGCAACTGCTATAAATACAAAACAGTTGTACGGGAAACAGATGAAAATCATTGTTGTTAGCAGTAGAAGGTTTGTAAGCACAGATTTTAATATCCACTCCCCTGATGAGTATGCACTTGCTTAATTGGTCATATCAAGTCCTTATAGCGAAAAATTGTACAATTCTAAGTTTATAGTAAGAAGCGAAATCTGTGGTAAAACACTACACTGCAATGAAAAATACTAGAACAAAAGTACAGTACTATGTGAATTATGAATGTTCAGTGGAAGGTTCTTTACATTATTATTACTACTAACAAACAATTTTATTTGTTTCTTACTATTCAGATATAATTTAATAAAGTACTACATAGTGATATAAACTAAAATAACTTGGTATACATAGACATTACAGAAATTCACAATGGCCAAATTATTTTATTTAGCATATGTATTACTTTCTGTAAAGCAAAAATTAACTACAATTTCTGCAAGGGAAATTTAAATAAAAGTTATATTATTGTTAAGTATAGTGATCTCATTACTTTAGGTCTATAAAGATTATTTGCTCTGTAAAAATCTATCTGCACTAAATAAATGTTCAATCACATTGATAAATGTCTCCCTATTCTCTTTGATAAACACCATTCTGTATGAGGTTCTCCCCTGCTATATGTAGTCTGTAGTTTCCATAATTAAATGATCCCTATCACTTGATATTTGTCTATCTGTTTTGGACTATTTAGTTCATATAATGTTGTCTGGGTTGTCACAAACAAAATGATTTCCCTTAGGGTTAAGTTTAAAGTTCATCCCATTTTATATGAACTATATCTTTCATTGACCCATCTGTTAATGGAACCATAGAAAACCTAGTGATTTTCTGTCTTGACTATTTTTTTGCCACATGAGAGTTTATTTTAGGTAGTTCAGATATCTGGAGAAAGGAGGGGAGAGAGAGAGAGGAGGAGAGTGAGAGAGAGATGTTAGAAAGAAAAGAAGGAAGGGGGAAGAAGAGAAGAGCTATCTTGACTACTTTTAAGACTGCAATAAATATTTCATTTATTTTTACTATTTGAAAACTAGATAATATATTTTAAACATATTTTTCTTCTTTTATTTAATTCCAATGAATAATTTAAACAAATGTATCCATTAATATATATTTATCACTTATTGTATTAGGCACTGGGTTCCTTCGTACATAATCTTTACTTTCCCATGCTTAAACAAACAGAGACTGTTATAGATTAGCCATGAAAACAACTGAATTATTTGTCAACTGCTAGATAAGAAATTTAATACAAATGCTAAATGAAATTTTATTTAGTTTATAAAATTATAGCTTGCCTCCTATGACAATTTTCATTAAAATGACCCATTTTGTAACTGAGATAAGTCAGATACTGAAATACAGTAACTGCTCTCTCTCTAAAATTGCTTGGTTCATGACAATCAGTGTTTAAAGCTCAGTTAATTAAATCTGATCATGTGTACACCAGAGTATTCTACTTTTCCAAATCTTTTTATTTAAATAATATAACCACTAAATTTTTGTTGTTAAATAAGTTGATGTGAATGCCTCCCATTTCTACTTGTTTAAAAGGTTATATTTTTTTCCATTTTCCTGTGGGAAAAAAAATTCCTGAACCTTTATTTTTGCTTTTCTTTATCTATATTTTTTTTCCTGCAATTGCTTCTGAAGGAAATTACTTTAAAATAATTTACTCTGGGGTTACATCAATAAAGACCTACATGACTAACATGCTCTTAATTTGCAAAGGGCAGATTTCACTACTTAGAGACAAAAGTAATGACAGTGAAAAAAAATCCAAGGGAAAACAGACATTTTAGAAAGAATTTTGGCTTCTCACAAAAAGAGATGAAGAACTTTTCTACTGTTGTAAGTTTGACTGGTTTGTCAAATTTGAACAATACATGGTGTTTTAAAATCACACTCTATCACACCCATTTCTCTTCTCACATTCTCAGCTTTCATTTTCTAACAGCATTCCTTACTGCCTTCTAGTACTTCTACTTACTAAAACATTTTGGTAAGCTTCAGAATTTACCTAAGGTTTTGTTTTAATATTCACTAGCCTTTTACAAATATTACAGAAGCAAAAATCTATGATTACAAAACACAAAACCTCTACCAAGTTAGTGTATTTGACACCTGTACCCACTACTACACTTAGTGCAAATTAGTTATTTTATTTTGAGTGAATGATATATTTATATGATAAAATGAATGTGTATGCATTCATAGGCAGATATAAATATGAAATAGATTAATTTTTAAAATGAATTAATAAACCAGAAGCTATCAGTACACATGAAGGATGTTTATAAGATCTTAGTGGGTATGAAACTGCTAGAACTGATAACTGAATTTGATCAAGCACATGATAAAAATATTACGAAAAAAATAATGTCCCTTTAAGTTTGAAGTAAAGAAAAGGCCCTCTGTCTACTGCACAAGAATTGCCTTGTTTGGAACAGTCAAAGCTAATAATACCATTCCCTCCAGAGGAACACCTAACGCTGTCTTGATATTAGGATGAGGAAATCAGACCTGTCTGGAGCATATACAAACAAGCTGATCCACCTTGGTACTTCTTGCCCTTTTGGGGAAGGGTATGGGGGATGAGGAGGGGGGAGACTGAAAGCTGACCTGGAGGGGTTGAGAGGAAGAAGGGAGAAAGAGCAAGGGGATAGATACAATGGGGGGGAGAGACTTTAATTTATAAATACAAAATGTAAAATAAACAAACAAATAAACAAATAAATAAACTTGATTGTTGGAATAAAAGAAAAAAATTTTGTCTATTGCTATCATGCTGTACATGTTCTTAGGGTGAATTATTCAGAAGTCTCTTTTCTGCTTTGTAGAAATAGGATACTACATTGCTTTTGGGTAACTAAAGAAGACTAGTATAAAATACCATATTAATTTTTGAAAGTAAAAAAAATACCAACCAAATAGTCATACAGTTCTTTGTCATTATAGATCTAGAACCAAGCTCAATTATTTCTCAATTTCTATCAGGCATTTTTTTTCTAATAACTAAGAACACACTGCCTAGTACTATACATATATGTGTATATATATTTATTTACTTATTTACTTTAGATAATATATTTGGATCATGTTTTCTATGCATTTTGTAGCCTTGATTCTTGAGCACATAACCTAAAGGGTTGAAATATTCTCATGATGCTATTATGAATTTTCCATAAAAGGCTTGCATTTGGTTTAAAAGAAAAGACTAAATACTAAAAATACATTGGAAAAGTATTACTAAATTTGTAACAAGTAATATCATTTTTATTATCTAATAATGGTTGGTATTTAATTGAAGAATGGTGGTTGACAATAACAGGTCCTCAAAAAATGATAGAAAATTAACAAAAATTATACATAATAGATTTATACCAGAGAAGACAGACAAGTGCATAAGGTTACTTCCAGTTTTTAAAGTGCAATATGTTTATACAAACTGCGATGAAACATTTATTGAATAAATCACTCTGTGTTAGAATAGTTCAATATAGACTGAAGGTTTTTGGCTTAGTGAGTTAATTCTATCAGCTTGTAAATTAAGTGTACTTCACCATTATGAATCTTACGGGATGGTATCTAGAGGTTGATAAATAGGAGAAACTATATGTAAACAGGGGGCTCCTTGACTTATTTTGTATTGATAGCGTGATTTTGTAACATTATAGTTGTTTTATCAATGCTTACTAATAATCTTTTGGAAATCAAGACTACAGACATAAGAGTTTTGCATGTTAAATAAATGCTGTGAAACCATGTGGTGATCAAAAGCCAGACTTAGAAAGAGAATCCCCAGGTAAAGCACTGCCATGTGGCTTCTCATGTTGGTGATTTAGCCTGCAACTGTAAGTCAGACATTTTTATACCTTGAGTTGAACTTTCCTAGGAGACATGTGCACATTTTATCCTAAGATAGTTAATATCCTCTTAGAAAATGTGAACAGTCAGTGTAATAACTATTGACTTTAAAGTAGAAAAAAATTGAAATGGGGTACAGAGGCCCAGAAATCTAACACATGATGGTCAGATGATGAAAGTAAGAGAATCAAGTGATGTTCTTAGAAATTACCCAATAAGGCTTTCAGGTGAATGAAATAAATTTCTCTCTAGCATACAGAAAAGTCTGAGACATCTAGATTATAGGCTTTTGACTTCTACACACTGAAAAAGTAAATTTCTGTTACTTTAAGGTGCCAAATCTGAGATGATGTGCAATAGTAGTTCTGAAAATGAAGTCACTTACTAATGCATCTCCACCTGTACTGTGTAACACACTGATCAAGTTACCTCTCAGAATAATCACTGACATTTAAAGGAGAAGCAGTAAAGTAAAATCTATGGTAATACCAATAAAAGAATGTGGACAGTCATTACACAATATCTGTAACAGTGGACTATATGTAATAAGTGAAGAAAAATCACTCAAACTATGCCCAGATATAAGAGATGATTCGAAAAGAAGGCTTTTAGCTGCAGATGGCTGAAATGACAGGTAGTTGGATGTCAAAGATGTAGAGAGCTTGCATAGAGAAGTCCAAGCAAAGAGCAGGCTGCCAGTTAGAGAGACAGAAATTTAGTGTGTCCTGTATACCTAGGTGGTACTGCATAGATACATAGTCCTTGGGTAATTGGCACACTATTAAAAAAGCAAAAGCAG
This sequence comes from Sigmodon hispidus, assembly GCA_004025045.1. Classification (NCBI taxonomy): domain Eukaryota; kingdom Metazoa; phylum Chordata; class Mammalia; order Rodentia; family Cricetidae; genus Sigmodon; species Sigmodon hispidus. The sequence goes on along the minus strand of PVIH01021237.1, from coordinate 9,163 downwards.
AAAAATAACAGGATTTGTGCACTTGAAGACATCAAAGCAAGGAGAGAAAGAAGCACAGATTAAGAGACATCCTGGAAAAGTACCATGGGTAGCTTGATACCTTCAAGATAGGCACCATTTATGATATTTTCTAAAAATTGTCACTCTTTGTGATATCAGAGCAAGTCAGGGTGATTATAGTGTGGTATTTTCTTCTTATGTGTGTATTTGTGTATGCATATTGGGGATACTTGTATATTTGTATTTTTATATATGTTGATGATGTCTGTGTTCTGTGTGCCCACACATAGAGACTCCGTGGTTATTACCCTAAATAATACCATCCATATTGTTTGACACAGGTTTTTTTATTGACCTGAGGGCCACAAATTAGACTAGAATTGAGGCCCATGGTGTTCTTTGAGTTTTATACTTCCTACTCCATACAGCCAGGGTGACAATTACTTACCACTATGCCCTTCCTGCTTCTCTCTTTGTTGTTGTTTGTGGTTTTTTTATTATACAAGTTCTATGCAACAATATCATGTCTTCATTTTAGTGAAACAAAAACTTTGCTAATTACAATTAGGAATCTTGGTTTGGCTGGATGTGGATTTAACTAAAGTACAATCTATGGTCAAAGAAGGAAGATTTACCCTAAATATAGATGTTACCTCTGGTAACAGTCCAAATACAAGGACAATGAAAAAAGAAAATATTGTCTTTGGTCTGTCTGCCTTCACTATTGATGGCAGGCTCATCTATTCTATTATATATAGTGCTTCGAAATTCCTTCACTGATATTGAAGCCTACTTCTGCCATCTGCCAATGTAGACTGAATACTAAAGGATCTTCATACCTTTAACGCCAAACTAGGTGGCTAGGACATCCATCATTGTGGACTGAGGATTTTTGGCAGTTACTGCATAAGTCATCCAATACTGGATGACATGGTGTGTATTATGAAAAGTCAGTCAAATAAAGCCCCCTTTAACATAGGAGTATATCCTCTCCAATTCTTTTAGAGAACCATGATTAATACAGTTATTGAAATATCGATACAGTCTCTGTCTGCTTTCATGGCAACACAAATGTGGAATCTGTTAAATATACCTGATTGCATGTGCATGTGTAATTTAAAGTTGTAGATCAGGTCAGGGAAAAAAACGACAAAAATAATCCAAAAGGATTTTTGTCACAAACAGTTAAAGAAATCAGTATCCCATCTAAATCTCAAAAAATATGTAAAATTTTAATCAATTCAATAAAATGGTGCTGAAAATTGTGTAATCAAGGTCTTTTTACGAAACAAAATAAGGGAGAGAATGGAAATAGCAAACAATAGCGTATAGCATTTTATTTAATTATAAAAATGGTTAAATGTCAGACAAGCTAAAACTAAGTGTAAAAATTTAAGTTAGCACGAGAATAGATTTTATTAATAACTCAAACGTGAGAGATTTTATTCATTTATAACACCCAGTTTGCAATAATCCACATTCCTGGAACTTCCTGAAGGTTATAGCTAAGCTGCCATGTTTCATAAAATCTTGAAAATAGAAAATTCACAGCTTCCCAGGAGACTATTGCTTTCATATGATACAAAGTCAAGTTGAAAAAACCACTGAAGATAAAACATCACATCAATGATTATTTTAAAAGAAAGTCACCTGTGTTCTTTATGTGGATTTACAATGCTTTGTGACTTGGTTTATTTTAGGCAACATTAGAAGTAATCACTAATTTGGCATATGCTTCTCCCACTCTCTTTTTAATAAGAAGTATACTCTCTGAAATATGTACAAATATATCTACCGTTAATGAATTTTTACTAAATATTAATATACAATACACATATCTTTCATTTTGTAGCCAGAATTCTGACATTATGAGAAAATAATAAATATGATTATATGTGAATTATAGGCATAAGAATAATTTTTACTAAAAATTTATATGCCTTCTATTTTAAAACATATATAATATTTAAATAATTGTGTTATAGGACTTTAAGTGCTTTATTCAACCTATTATTAAACTACATAGAATTTGAAACTATCCTTGCGAATGAAATAAATATAATATAAAAAGGTTTATGGCAGAATTATGTCAATGGCTTCCTCAGCAGACAAAGAATTTTAAAGCCACATAATATGAACTTTGCCTGAAGTATTTAGTACAACATGATGATTCAGGTGTATTTCATTTACATTTTTTTTTATTTTTAACCCTTAAATTGGGATAATTATGATTCTTTGCAAAGCTTTCAAGGGTATACATGTTCCATGCAGCACATTAACACATATCAATTAAAATTTATTGTTGAAATATTGCTTGTTTTACAGGCTAGTAAAACTAAGTGTTTGCAACTGCTAAACCCACATTTGAGCAGTATGTGTACTGCAGAATTTAGGTACATTGTCATATTAGAAACTATTTATATGGTATGTACTGATTTGTATAGTAGAAACAGTCAAGCAACCACTATATTTCTTTCACACTTCATTGTTAGAATGTATTTGAATTGAATCTCTAAGATGTATTGATTCAGAACTCTGTACATTCTCCTCTAAAATCTTACAACTTCTTGTATCTATACATCCTTGAGAATATTAATCCATCCCTTCATCAGTTGTTTATTTATGTTAACAGATAATTTTACTTTATGGTGTTATTGCATTGAAAATATATTTTTTCTTTTAGAGAATTTCTTTTTTTTCTTTTCTTTCATGCAACTTCAGAAATAAAGTATTTCACTTAATAGACACTTTCATTTTGATATTGTGTTTTGTTATCCTCATATTTTTTTAAATCCTGCTCTTATTTAAGTGAACTGAATGAAATGGCTCTAAAATTATAAAACAACATACAGGTAAGAGCACCACAGTTCATTTAAACATACAATTCATATTTAATTTTATATAATTATAACTATAGTGTACTTTGATTATACTAGAAGAATACAGATATTCAAATATAAGATTGTCTCAGTATAGAGGTAAAGAAAATTGGGCTAACATCACCATGTTCTCTGAATGTTTCTTTTCTAGAAGGACAATTTAACTAAGCAGAGTTACAATATCACTCTGTAAAACAACAAAGCATGGCACTGCTTCAATCTGATTCTTAGTTTATTTTTCTTTCTGTAATTAAGAAAAAATCTTTTCATACCTGAAATTAAAGATAAATTCTGAAAAATACTATAGTCTGATAATGTATGTTACATAATCAACCAGCTCATGGCTATTGAACTTATTTCAAAATATATATGTCTTTGAACATGAATAACAATAAAATTAATTGATAATGGACATACAAAAAGATCCATTAAGGGGTTTTTATTTATGTTACTAAATAGAAATAGTTATTGTTAATTTTTATACTTTACATTAGTAAAGGAAGGAAAATTGATGGAAATGGAAAAGAAGGAAATGGATGAAGGAAGAATGTTATAGAAATGGCAATAAAAATAATAAAATGAAAAAATAATAGTTTCATTGAATTGAGTATTGAACATCAAAAGAGAAAACAGATTTTTCTTTGTGTATTCTCTTTCCTTTTTCCTTTAAATTATTTTAACATGCCTACCACTGTTAATCCTCCTTCCCCTTTCCACTTATCTCCAAGCTTCCCCTCACCATATCCCTCTATCCATCCCTCAGAGAGTAAGACTCCCAGTGTGAGTCAATGCAGCAGGCATAACCAAAACAGGTAGGACCAAGCCCTTCTTCTCTCCAAGTATCAAGACTGTTTCTCAGTAGGGAATGGGCTCCAAGAAGCCCGTTCATGCACCAGGAATAAATTCTATAAATAAGGATAATAGGTTATGGATACCAACTTGTTTAAGACCATTTGTTTGGAAAGTCTTTTCATAATTCTGAGGTAGTATCTGTCTTTGAAGTTGAGGTATGTTTCTTGTAAGTAGTAGAAAGATAGGTTGTGTTTTTCTATCTAGTCTGTTAGCCTGTTTCTTTATAAGTAAATTCATTCCATTGATATTAAGGGATATGTAGTATTTGTCTATGGTCCAGACTTTTGGACCTAACCCTGAGAATCAGATTGGCTTGCAGCCCCACTGCTGCTTAGCACCAAATAATCACACAAAGGATTATATTAATTTTATGTTAATTGATCTAGGGCCCATGTAGCAGCCTGCCACTATTTGGGTTGGTGACTCAGGCTCGGGCCTGGGAATTGAAAAGACACAGACACTTGGGTCATTCATTCAAAGAGAAACCTACTTTAGTGAATCCCCATCTCATCTTAAATATGGGGCTACCTGGGGCAGGAAGCAAAGTGGGAGTTCCTCATGTAAAAAGCCCAGCTTTTTGTACCATCCCCTACAGGTAGGAAGGCATACCGGACAGGGGGAGGCACAGGATATGCAACTAGCTATGCTATCCACAGGCTATATTCTTCAAGGCTCAGAGTGCAGATGAAGATCAGAGCAGGGGCCTATATGTCTCTCCTTCCAATAATAAAATGACTAGGCCTGTCTTAGGTGGCCTGGACATCAGACAGCCTCATACCTGTCATGTCATGGGATGGTTCCCAGGTCACAAACATACATCCTGTCTGAGGTTGAGATTATCCTCCAAAACGTTACATATCATTGGCTCACTAGTCACTATGGGTCATACTCAGCCAAATTTGAACATCATACTTTTCTTGAGCCTGAGAAAATAACACTTGTCATGTGGCAAAAATGACCTGAGCCTGGGTTTTACAATAGCATTTAGGTACAGCATCAGGATAATGCTTCTTGTGCATAAAAGCACCCCCAAAGAAAGGGTGCCAGTCCAGTCTTTAGAGTCTGTCTGCAAACTGAACGTCTTCAGTTATAAGCCAGTCTTTGAGTAAAAATCGAAAAATATAAGCAATTCAATTTTTTTCCTGAACTATGGCCAATTGCAAATTAAACTGTACTATCTTCTTATTAAAATCATTCTTAGAGGTCAGGGCACTTGCAACCTCCCCAGGGAAAGTATCCAATGTGCTTTATAACTGTGACAGTTTGACTCAGGGAAAAGTCTGCAGCAGTGGCTGCAGGAATCCCAGAATCCCTCTTGGGTCAATGTAAGATGAGCTGAGAGACATTCTATGGCAACTGGACAGGCACACGAACCACCACAGCCATTCTTTCAGGTCCCCATCAACTCTTCAGGTGACATTCCTGCTCAGAAACAGTTTAAAATTTCAGACACATTGGATACATCATTTATAACAAAGAATCAAGATAATCGGACTCATTCCAATCTGGCAGTTCCATTAAAACTGCAATAGAGGCCAAGGACCCCAACACAAGAGGTACTTATAGATAGTGTAAGCATCCAGGGAACTGCTTGGAACAGTTAGCCCACAGTATGGGAAAACTCCACTCAGAAAACTCCATTGGCTGACTGGGGGAGCCTAGGACAGGCTCTTGTAATAGAGTTAACATTGAGGGCATCCATACCTCACAAAGGCCTGCCACCAAAGCATTTGTGGCATTGGCATAAAATTTTGCAATAAATGCATTGCTTGGGGCAATACATTCACTCTTAATATCCAAAACATAGGAATCTAAGGAAGATTCCACACATAGAAAAATTAGCCTCAGACAAATCAGCCAGAATAGCAGGCTTCCCCATGAAATAATTAATGGACAGAAGAAGGAGCCAGACAGAGTTATCCAGCCCCACTGGCATCTTCAATGGGGAATTCTTTACCAAAGTCCACTAATCTCTTGATTCCATCCCAGGAGACTGCTGTTCAGAAGTGTCCACAGTGTAGACCAGACTGCACAGAATTTTTTTAAGGTTGTTGTTACTTCGTGACTGTAATTTTGATACTGTTATAAATTGTAATGTGAGAATATTATATGCAGTATATCAGATATGTGATGCTTGGTTAGAGATTGTTCAACCTCCAAAGTGGTTTTTACCCACTATTTGGGAACCATTGATCTAGATACATTATATTATATATTCAAAAAATTACTTAAACACTTAAATTTTTCAATAACTAAATTACATTTCTGTCAGATCTCTTAAGTATTACATTTTATCAAAAACTAGTCATTCACTGATTTATATACACATAGGTATACTCAAGTTCAGTGAATTTTAGCTGAGGGATATCATATCTGTCACTCTCAGTACACAGTAAAAAGGAAGGATGGGTTTATTTTCTACCTATGAGAAGGACAGTAATCATGGCCGAGACTGCAGTGAGTGTAGCTCTAAGAGTCATAGCATGAATATAACACAGCCAGGCATGTGCATCTAAGGTCAAGTCAAGTGAGGAGTAAAAACTTTACTTTTTTCTTTACATTAATTTCGGTCCCCATTTCAGCTCATGTAATGGTACTCCATCAAGGTCTTCACCACTTAATTATATTCGCTTGGAATCATCTGCCTAGGTGTGCCTAGGAATTGTTCTTAGATTTATTCTAAATCCTGCTAAGTTGATACTAAAGATTTACTTGTATATTATGGAAGCAATAGATAAGTTTGGAATGTCAAGAAAGTAAAGAATACAATTTAGTAACAAATTTGTAATATCTATTCCTGGTTATATATGGCATACATATAGTTAATCACAATCATAATAATTTAATAATGAATATCTATATCCACAATGACATTCGTATAGCTATTGTCTTCAAATCTATGCTAAAAATGATTCTGATGTCAACAGATATGGCTTTTATCACACTATCAGCAGGGTTGTTACAGTTTACAAATTACCACTGTTTATCGTGAATTGATATAATTGGAAAAAACCTCTATGTAATTATTACTAAACAAAAAATAGACTTTAAAATTTGAGCCTTGGAAAGATACTTTTCTATAGCAAATGGAAAATATGTAACATTTCTATCAATATTTTCTCTTTTATCTTTATTGCAAAATGTTAATTACTATCAGACCTTAAGGAATTGATCATGATCACAAAATCAAAATTTATATTTAATTTTTTTATATTATATATACATAAAATTATAGATAATTAAAAGCAGACAAACTAATTTAAGCCTACAGTAATATAAATCATTTTTCTTGTTCTTAATATTAGTTGGGTTAGATTTATATTCAAACTTCTAATTTCTTGGAAATATAATGGATTTGATCCAATGGATCATAAAGATTCCTGATATTTAAATCTTAGAAATTAATTATGCTTTTTAACTACTAGGAAGATGACTTTTAAAAGAGCAGATTATATATCTAGGGGAAATAATTTATTGTTTTCTATAATTTCCACTTATGAGAGTAGGAGAAGGTCACCATCACACTTAGGCAGAGATAGAAGTTTCTATTAATCTGGTAAGAATGTTCAGATGTCAGAGTAAAGCTTTGTGAATACTCAGGAAGTCAGTAGCCACTCTGACAAGCTAACATGCTTTGGTTGGTTGCTTTCTGATGGAAATGTTTGTTTGCTTCCTGCAACTAAATACACATTGTAATAGTTTCTTTCTCTTGTGCTCTGAAGTGTCTTCTAAGAGAATTCCTATGCCAGGTACATTCTATGCAACATGAAAATTTTACTCTTATTCTATGCTTGTAATATTTGATGACCTCATAATTGTCTCTCAAATAGCAGTAAGACTTTGTATTGGCTAGATTTTTATTTGTTCAAGTTCCAACAACAGGTAGTCAAGGAGAAGGTATTACTAATTGAGAAAATACCTATAAAAGTTTGGACTTAAGGTAGGCCATTCTGTAGGACATTTTCTGCATTAGTGATTAATGAGGGGAGAGCTCAGCCCACAGATCATGGAGAAACTGAAAGGGCTGCTGGTCTTGGGTTCTATATGAGACCAGACTGAGGAAGTCATAAAGAGTAAGCCAGTAAATAATATTTTTCTACAGACTTTGCATCTACTTTTACCAGGTTTCTGTCCACACCTATATTCATGCAATGGCTTCCTTCAGTGAAGTGTGATTCAGGTTATATGAGCCAAATAAACCCTTTCTTCTTCAGGTTCATTTTAGTCATGATGTTTTCATCACAGCAATAGTAATCCTAACTAGTATTTCTTTATATATTGATAAACCCTAAAATTTATTTTTTTTCTAGAAATTGGTTTTAAATACCCAGTTATTTTGGATCACTCTGCACTAAACAGGATGTGTGTGTCAAATCCCTACTTTCTTTTTTTGTGATATTACTGATCAACATATAATTCAGATATTGCATTAATTTTACACAGTAACTGTATATACACACATGTATAAATGCATATAGTACATATACACATGGGTTTACAGAGGCATTACTATAGGCAGAGTGTTGAAACAGATGCCATGAGTAACATGGTGGTTACATCTGTTGTTGATAAGTCATACACATGCTATTCTGAGAGACACAGAGATGGTTCCAATAACAGAAATGATTCAAGACACAGACTTTTTCCATGTAGGTTAGGTTGCAGGCCATTTAGAGTGCCACTTTAAAGTGGGCTACAGGTTATTGGCAGAAAAAACTGTAATCTGAACCCGGTGGCAGAGACATAGATCTTTTACTGTGGCATCTTTTCTGAAGGAAGCTTGTAACAGATGACTAGTGGGTTAAGATGACTGTCACACCTTAGTCTTGGGATACTTTTTTGTGTATATATTATAGTATCAGGTGAAGTGTGTTATGCTTTGGGTCTTGTGTATTAAGTTCAGAGGCCTGATTTTTTTTCCTTTTCATGGCTCAGGGGTCTGAAAGTCACAGGAGATAGATGAGAACTAGAAAGCAGTATCTTCCAGATACAACAGGACTAATCCACACAGGAACTCAAAGAGCCTTTAACAATGTATACCACCTGCACAAATTCAAACCGTACAAATCCTAGCACTGATCAATGAAAGTGGACATAAAGCCCCACCTTTGACAAAGAAGCAACTTATAATTGATACCTACTGGTGAAAGGAAAAGTCAGTATATAACAGGAAAATATCACTAGGTATGTTAAGTACTGTAGGGAGCTGCGTTGTACCACGCCCTAAAGGTGGCGCTGGTTTCTGCCTTCCACCTTTCTCGATGGTGAGTGCTCTCGGGAGTGAACAACTCCTTACTGGCTGTAGGTGAGGATGGTGGCTTGCTTCTTGGTGCCTGGGGACCTATGGGCAATGTCTACATGGCTTACCAGGATTGGAAGCCCAGAGGGTATTTAGCCACGAGCGGACTCTTCCCCCCCCCCCCCCCCCCCCC
>PVIH01021236.1:0-30271 GCA_004025045.1 Sigmodon hispidus | reverse complement strand
GAACTACAGACAGTTGTTAGCTGCCATGTGGGTGCTGGGAATCGAACCCGGGTCCTCTGGAAGAGCAGACGGTGCTCTTAACCGCTGAGCCATCCCTCCAGCCCCTAAAATCATTTTAAAATAATAAGAAAATCTTTTACTTCTCTTAAATTTTGTGCAATTTTTTTGTTTTGTTTTTTGTTTGTATTTGGTTTTTCAAGCCTTGGCTGTCCTGAAACTAACTTTGTAAACCAGGCTGACCATGAACTCAGAGATCCACCTGCCTTTGCCTTCTGAATGATGAGGTTAAAGACCCTTAAATTGTTTTTCTTAAGAGTTTAAACACAGCAACAGGAAAAGAAAACAATACCTGGGCTATAGTGTAAGACCATATCAAGAAGAAAAAGTCACTCCACACTACAACTCTGTTGTAATGTGTGAGCATTATCCACAAACTAAATCCAAATCTAACAATTTAAAATTGACAAAGCCTTGCCAGAGTTAATAGTCTAAGTAGGGATCAAATCAAGGGCCTCACACATTACACAAATACTGCACCATTAAGCCACCTTTCCACATTTCCCCTTTTGTAGCCAAGGTAGCACTCAAACTCACTATCCTCCTGCCTCAGCCCCCTGGGAGGTGAAAGCAGTGACATACTGGCTACTCAATAGTTATTAATGCTAACTCTGAACACAGTGACTAAACAGAAACAATTTTCAACAAATCCTAACCCTAAAGTTTTTTTAAAATGTTATACAATCACACATACTGGATTTATAAAATAATATCCCCTTATTCCATACTTCTTACTAGTGTCTCTACCTAAGAACATGACTTTCCAGTAGAGGACAGAAAGGCAGACAAATCAGTTATCAAAGAATGAAATGTGCCCTTAAGAGTCTTATGAGCTTACTAAAATGTTTTCTTAGCTATGACAGCTAAAATAGGGCTGTGAGAATACCAACTGATACAAATTGATTTGTCTAAAATCAAACTGACAAAAACAAATGATAGCACTGAAAATTAAAGGAGAGCTGCAAATCTAAACAGCCAATTTTCTTTTTTTAAAAACCAAGATGTATCAGCAATCAGATGCTGAAGTCAACATTTCAAAGTACTTTTGGGGCCAGCTATGGATAAGAAGTAGAAGCTCAAGCTTAAAATATGCAAAGTGAGCTTAAACAGCATAGTGAGTTGCAGGGCTGGGAAAAAAAAAAAAAAAAAAAACCAAGAATGTGTCTGGGCAGGACATAATCTCAACACTTAGGAGACTGAAACAGGAAGATCACATGCAAGAAACAGAGCAAGGCCCTAACTCAAAAAGAAATAAAAGAAAGAGGAGGAAAGGGGAGAGAAGAGAAGCAGAAACCCTTACCAAACACGAAAGTAAAATTGAGAAAAAGAATGGCTAATTTCAAGAAACTAGCTTGCTAGGTCAGTAGGTTGGTTGTTTGACAAGTTGGTTTTGAGATGGACTTTTTATTCCAGGATGGAAGAGGATAACCTTCAAGTTTCAGATCTACTTGCTTCTACCTCCTGAGAGCTCAAACTACAGCCCCTGGGCCACCAAACCCAGAGCTTTTACAACAGGCAAGCAAACACCAAATGGCTACCACCACATCACCAGTTTACTAGATCTTAAGTCAACTCCTTAAGTAAGTCAGCTACCATTTTATCAGACAGTATTTTCTTGTCCATGACTAATTTCAATAAGACAAAAGCATGTTACTTTGGATGTGTTGGTATGCCTGGGATCCCAAAACTCTGGAAGCTGATGCTTGATGCAAGACCAACCTAGTCTCAATCAAATGGGATCAAAGATGGCTCAGTGAGTAAAAGTATAAACTTGCCAACCTGAGTTCTACCCCCAGAACTCATGATATAAGGGGAAGCGACTACCAAAAATAGTCCTGTGTTCCTTAAGTGTGCCATGGCCCATGTGCAAGTATGCATTTATGTGTATGTACACATGTATACACACACACACTCTCTCTCTTACTTGAAAAAATGGCTGTCCTGGAACTTACTCTATAAATCAGACTGGCCCAAAACTCAAGAGCTCAATGAGCCTCTGCCTCCAGAGTGCTGGGATCAAAGTCATGAACCACCACACCCAGCTAAAAAATTAAGATTTTTAAGACCATAGTATTCTCAGTGTTAACGTAAAGCTAAAATAGATTTATCTGTTCCTAAAATAACCAGTTCTTCTTTATGATAAATAGGGTAAGAGAAATCTCTCACCTAGGGATACTTATGAGTAGCCTTTGTTAGCTTTAAACTGAGAAAAATTCTAATGCCAAATGATGTGGTGGTCCACACACTATAATCCCAGCATTCTAGAGGCTGAAGCAAGATCTCAAATTTGAGGACAGTCTGGGGCAGTTAGCAAGAAATTTGTAAAAGAGCAGTGGAGGGGAAAGGGGGACCAGCTTAAAAAACTACCAACACCCAGTATCACCCACAAAAATGCCATATAAACAAATCTATAGCAACTATTGATACTGGAGGACACATTTTAAAAGCTATCAACAAGCAATTAATTAGTTAAAATCCTACAAGGCAGCTCTATAAAAAGTGAGTCACCCTTGAAGGTAAATTGTTGGCCAGGTGGGTGGAGAAGATATCAAGTATTTGCATGAGTAAGGGAAGAAGCAGAACACACATGAACTGAATTATGTGGTCTTTCTAACAGGACACACAATAAAATTCTGGTGTCTGTAGTGAAGAACTGAAATCCTGAAAGTGGATGTGTGGATCTTAATCATCTCTTTGTACCCTTTAGAGCTTTTTCACCCAGTTGATCCTAGTCTTTTGTTTTTTGACGAATTTGTGGGAGGAACACAAAAGACAGATCAGTTGGCAGAGTGCATGCCTAGCATAGAAACTCTGGGTTCAATACTTAGCGCCTCATAAAACTAGGCACAGTGGCACCTTGAAGGCAGGAAGATCAGGAGTTCAAGATCATCCTCAGCTATGAATGAGTCTGAGGCCAGCCTGGTAAATCATGTGTACAAAATATAGCTTTAAGAAGTGTTAAGTGAGGGGCTAAAGAGATGGCTCAGAGGTTAAGACTCCTCTTCCAGAGGTCCTGAGTTCAATTCCCAGCAACCACACGGTGGCTCACAACCATCTATGATGAGATCTGATATCCTCTTCTGTATAGTGTATACATAATAAATGAATCTTTAAAAAAAAAAAAAAGTTAAGTGTTATTCAGTGAAAAAAGAGGGGATTATGTGGACATAAAAACAAGACAATTAAAATTACGGTAGAATGTAGTCAGAGTTTTCCTGTTCTGACTGCCTGTCTCCAAAATAAATACAGAGACCTAAACTAATTGTAAATACTCAGCCAATAGCTCAGACTTATTACTAACTCCTACATTTTAAATTAACCCATATTCTTTATGCTCTGCCACATGGTGGTACCTTTATTGCATGGCACATTCATCTCCTGCTCCTTCATTATCTGGTAGTGGACTCCTGACCCGATCCACCCTTCCTCATCCCATCATTCTCAGTTTGGCCTTCGGGCCTAACTTTATCCTGTCCAGCTATTGGTCTGTCAGCTTATTAAACCAATCACAGGAACACAAACTCACATAGTGTTATTTCACAGCAGTAGACTCTCTAAGAACAGGACTTATGAGAAGAGAACATAATATATTACCAAAGTGAGCAAGCCAATAAACACCAGTGAAGCCCTGTGAGTGGAATAAGCTTAACCATTCATTATCCAAGGCCAACTCTTTAACTGTAGGAAATAACCTTAGTTAAGTTTAAGATATGAGCTGACCCTAGATAAATGCAGGATCTTGTAGCTAGGGGCAGTTTGTCAAGATGTTGATTTTATTATGCGATGAAAAACCACTGTAGTTTTAGTAATATAGATAAAACTGCTGCTTACAAATGCACTAATGAAATTAAGCAGGCAGCGAAGGACAGAAATGACTAGGGGCTTCAGACAAGATAGGAAAATATGCCTAACATACAAAATACAGTCTACAGAATTTCTAATGGATTTAAACACAGGAATCTGAGAGAAGTAGCCATTGGGTGAACAGTAACTCAAAAGTCAACTCATCTAGGTATGGTGGCACAAACCTCTAATCAACAATCAGAAGGCAGAGCATTTTGAGACCAATGAAGGCTACACAGTGAGACCTTGTCTAAAGTGAAGGAGATTATTTTGCACTTTATTTGTACATACCTTATGTCATTTCCAAATAAGAGATAGAAAGGTCACACTTCCAGTTTTTTTAAATATTTATTTTTTATGTGAACTGGTGTTTTGCTTGCATGTATAACATTAGGGTGTCAGATCTTGGAATTACAGACAGTTATTAGCTGCCATGTGGATTTTGGGAATTGAACTCAGGTCCTCCAGAAGAACAGTCAGTGCTCTTAACTGCTGAGCCATCTCTTCAGTCCCACATTTCTAGTTTTAAGACCATAGGAAAGTCATTTGAATAAGTCACTAGGCTGTGAAACATGTTACCTAGCTCACAAAATTTTATCAAGGATCAAATGGCTTTAGAAACACAAAATATAATGGCAATCATGAGGTAAAAAGCACCATATAAATAACTGCCCAAACCAAATTGTCTAAATCAAACTACTTAGTATTTGTGAGATAAAAGCAAGACTGCCAGGCACAGAGTCCAACACCTTTAATTCTAGAAGGGGAAGGCAGATGCAGATCTGAGTTTGAGGCTAACAAGAGTTACATGAAGAGATAGTGTCTTTAAAAAAAAAAAAAAAAAAAAACTATTAGCAATAGTAAACTTTATCCTTTGAAAGTCAAAAGCTATCAAGAAATAAAACAATAATCCAATAGAAAAAAGTATGTCCCTATGTCCTCAACTACCCCTACCCACTGTTCTGTATTGTAGTAACCTGTTTCTGTTTGAAGTAAGGTCTCATTTATCCTAGGCTGGCCTCAACCCCCTAAACAGCCAAGTGTGATTAACTTCTAAACCCTCCAGCCTCTATCACACTGGGATCACTAAGTATAAACCATCGGACAATCCAGTGAGGTAGCACACACCTTAATCCCAGCACTCCAGGCAGTTAGGTAAATCTGAGTGCTAGGCCAGCCAGGGCTAATAGAGAACAGCTGTCTCAAAATAAAAATAATAAAATTCCATGGCTGGTTTCTATGCAGTGGTGAGGAAGGAACAAAGGCTCGCAAGCACTCTACCTGAGCTACCTGTGGCCCAAAAGTTACTTTTCAAAATAAATTTTAATGTAACTATGTTTTCTGCTTGGGGCGTTGCTCAATAGTAAAGCATTTGCAGAGCACGTACAAAGCCCTCGCTGGTTTCAATTCAATCCTCAACACTAGGGGAAAAAAAATTTAATGATTATGGAACTTACATAATGTAAAAATGGATACTAAAAAATATTCTAATCTCTTAATCTGCCCTAGTGATTGGGAGAGGGAAACGGTCCTTAAAAGCTAGAAGTACTAAAGTCAATTAATATTAAAAAAATTACAGGTGCCTATAATAAAATACTGTAAAGATTATATATTACAGCATGAGTTAATCACTACCTTGTTTTAAAAATAACCAAGTGACAACAATGAATGTATGCTTAAGCACTGTGTACCGAATTAATTGAACTATGGGCACTTCAACTTTCTACTTTAAATCATTTCTGTAAATTTATAACCAATATTCACAGAATTTATTTTCCCATCCAAGACTTTCATATTACTGCAGAGTATCAATTTTCAGAATAAAGCAAAAATAAAAAACTACATCAACTGTTAGGTTTCATGCCCATTTTAGAGAATTATATTCGTTATCAATCTGTTCTATGTTTAGACCATAACCAAAGTAACAATAAATAAAAAACTCAATGGTCTGTGGTAGGAAGCAATTATTTTTCAAATGGAATCCTGATTAACATGATCACTAGTGGCCATATGTCTGTATCAGAATTAAAGGACAGTCAGGGCCTTCCAAAGCACGACCTTACAATTAAAACCTACTTTAAGGAATCTGAGGTTCATAATACAGCAGGAAAAGTTTACGTTAAGACACTAGAGCCAACTGACAACTTATTCTTTCTTCCTAAGAATTTTTATCTTATGAATGTCTTGTTTTTCTAATTCAAGTGCCTTTCTGTCAGACTCCCAACCTTACACATTTGTGAGTGACTGAAGCCGTTGATTTAATTAGTACAAATCTCGCCCAAAACTGTAAGGAGAGAACACTGCTATAAATACATGTTCACTAGATTACAGCAAGCAAAATGAAGCTTCAATGTGGGCACTTCAATGGCATTAGATTTTTTTTTAACTTATATCCTTCATAAATAGGAGTCAAGAAAAATTAACATTTAGTTTTCTTAGACTACAATACCTATGGTGTCTGAAGACTCAACGGTGTTATGTAAAGACTTTACAAAATCAAGATACGAGTTTTTGCATGGTCCCATATGTGCTGATCAAAACACAGCATTCCTCAAGAGTCTCGGGAGCGGTTAATATTTAAAGCGCACGAAAAACTGAGAGGTAAACTAGTTCCCAGATCATTCCTGTAACTGAGGCCCTCCAGTGCCTCGAGAACAGTTGGCAAGAAAGAGTTTGCCAATCAGAGGAAAAATCACTTCGTAGCGATAATAGCAGACACACGGGACACGGAAGCCGGGGCCCCCGGGGCGCCAACCCCCCAACGTCGCTGAGTGCGGGCAGCCGGGACGAACATGTGCGGTCGGCGGCGGGACGCAGCACGGGCCTCTCCGGGCCCGCGCGCGGCCCCGCCCGGCTCTCGGAGCCCGTTCATTCATTCTGCACCCGGACTGCCGACCAAGAGAAGGGGCTCCGTGGAGGAGCGGCCAGCCGCGGCCCTAACCCACGCCCGGAGTCCAGGCCACGCCGCGATTCCCGCTCAAGAAAGACTCCCGAGGCCCGCGCCGGCCCCGAAGCCTGCAGCCCCGCCCTCCACCCCATACCGGCCAGGACTCCCCTGGCCCGGCCCCGCAGCCCGGGAGCAGCCGGTGTCCGGCGGTCGGCGGCGGCGGCCGGAAGTCTCTTCGGCGCCCCCTCCTCAGCGCCCGACTTCCTCGCTGCCTGCCGAGGCCAGACTCTTCTCGGCGATGCCTCGGGCTTCTCAGCGGCTGCCGAGGAAAGCATATGGCCGCGCTACCTGGAACGCTGGCGGAGAAGAGCCGAACGAGAGGCCCGAAGCCCGCCTGGGCGGTTACCTTGATGATCCTGCGGGGCAGCCCGGCCATCTTGTCAGATCCCGAGTTCGGCCTCTGCTCTTGTCTCCGGCTCCGCTCGCCTCACGCACGAGTGGAAGTCCCGGGCTCCACTTCCGGGGGACGTCGCCGCGCCCTCCGCCGCTGCCTCCGCCCAAGGCCCCTCGGGAAATGTAGTCCCTGCTTGGGCGCGGGCTTCGGGCGGCCTTCTCTCTCGACCTGGTGGCCCCCTCCCCCGCACTCCCCGCCCCAACCCCAGCCGGGGGTGGCGGAAGTGACGCTCCGCGGCGGGGCAGGGATTTGGGGGAGGCGGCGCGAGGCGGTGCCGAGCTTCTTTGCCGGCGGCAGGATCTGCGCGAGCCAGGGCGTCCGCTGTCCACGAGCGGCTTACGTGCTACCACGCCTGCGCAGGTGGGCGACGTAACAAAGGCCCCGCCCCCGACGTAGCTCATTCATTCCTTCGTTCCGTTTGTTCATTCAATATACCCGCATTGCGCGTGGCATGCTGATACTGCAGCAGTTCTCCCGTGGACTCAGTGATCACATGCTCGCTCGTTCCCAGCGAGGAACAGACTGGAGCTCGATGGCAAATCTTCTAAATGAGGAACTCGCTAGTTATCAAGACCATGACAAATAATTCTAAAAGTCTAAATTTCACATTTAAAGGGGAGGGCTTCTCTGAGCCCTCCCCACAAAAAAGAGGATTTGGAACAAGTAGGGGAGGAAGCAAAAGAAATGTCCTAGATGTCTAGGCCTAGCACAATTTTTATCCTTTGTGTTTGTTTTTCTGAAAAGGTGCTCTCCCTGCTGTACCCCTTGTACTGCCTTGGAACTCTTGATTCTTCTGCCTCTGCCCGCTGAGGGTTGGGATTACAGGCCTGTGCCACCAGTTTCAATTGCTTCAAGACTTATTTCCTAACTAGAATGACCCACCAGAGCACTCAGAAATGCCTAAAGGTGTCTCAAAAGGAATTGCTGAATGTTTTCGTTTCTTTTCCTATTGGTATGATAAAATACCCCAGAAGGCAATTTAAAGGAAAAAGTATGGATGTCAGCTCAAAATTACACGTTATAGTCTGTTATTATAAGGGGATAGTCACATCTAAATCTATAATCAGAAATTTTGTTGCTTATCTCTCACCTTTCTCCATATATACAGCCCAGATCACATCCACATAAAAATGTGTTCATACATCAATTAAATCAAGACAGTCCTCCACAGGCATGCCTAGAGGCCCCTTTCCTAGGTGTTTCTATATTCTATCAAGTTGAAAACACTAACCAATAGTGTCTGGTGCATTTAGGGAAATGGAGGTAAGGGTGGTTATGAACCATCGTGTGAGAGCAATAAGTACTCTTTACTGCTGAGCCATTTCTCCAGCCTCTTTTATGAGACTCTAAGTTGCTGCTTCGTTTTAACATGCTGTTTACATGGGGTTACAGGTTTTTTCCCTAAGGTTATAGCAAGAGAGTGCAGCTGCTTTCCCAGGCAGGTCTGCCAAAACACAGGTCTTACCCTAACAATGTTTCCCAGCACAGTAACTCAAACAGAAAACGGTGAATGAATGCAGGAAAGACATTGGTGCAAAGTTACAGTAGGAGGCTACAGAAAAAGCAAATCGTGCCTTCCTGAACTTAAAAGGTCCAGGGTGAAAAAGACAGTGATTGCAGTCTAATGGGTTAGACTGTAACAGGTTTTTCCCAAGGTGCTATTGGAGCAGAGAGAAGCATTAATTACCTAAAAATTCAAGGTCTGTTGTAGAATATTGTTTTAAGGTGTGCTACTTTTGTCTATGTTCTGGAACATTTGCTTAAAGATGCAAAGATGTGTTACATTTGTTTGATTAAATAAATTCACCTGTGGTCAGGAGGCTGAGTCAGAAACTAGCTGACAGGAAGTGGTAGGGAGGAGCCAGGTAAAGAAAGACTTTTAGGGGTGGGGGTGGGGGTGGCCCCGAGGAGGAGATGAGCAACTTACTACTCAGCTTCTCTGAGGAGCAGAACTCCACCTTAATCTTGTACTCTTGAGTTCTTTAGAGGAACAGAACTTTAGATAATTCCTTTTTTAGCTTTGAAAGAGTCGGTGCCTGAGGGAACAGAATTTCCTCAGGCTGAGGCTCTTGTGATTGAACTCTGCTACAGCAGCAAAATTGTAGCTGCTGATTATGATAGCCCTGGCTTTTAAAAGGCAGCTACAGTTAAAAAAGAGGAAAAAGGAGATCCTTATAATCTTAAAGGAGCTCCTAAATCAGTGGTGACCCACAACCATAAAATTATTTTTACTACTTCATAACTGTAATTTTGCTATTGTTATGAAGCATAATGTGAATATCTATGTGTTCTGATGATCTTAAGCAATCTTGTAATTCATTCGACCCTCCCTCCAGGGCCATGATCCTCAGGTTAAGAATGATTGTCCTAAATGATGAGTTAGTGTCTATGGAATATGAAATAGCCTGTGAACAAGCCCATTAGAGTGTTTTGTACTTTCTAATAATGTGTTACTAGAAATAATAATATTAAATACATTACTATGCATAATTAGAAATATATACATACAATATACTATGTATAATTAGATAAATACATTACTATATATAATTAGAAAGGACAGAAAATTCAATAAGGAAAATCAGAAGATGAGCACAAAAACCTAGTAAGAATATGATAAATGTTTTGTGCTGAGTGTGACATTAAATGATCACATGGATTGTCTGATATGCTTATAAAAGAATATGAAGTAGGAACTGTTTCCACCTCTTAAAAAAATTTTTTTCCAGGGCTGAAGAGATGGCTCAGTGGTTAAGAGCACTGACTGTTCTTCAGGAGGACCTGGGTTTGATTCCCAGCATCCACATGCAGGCAAAACACCAATTCACATAAACTAAAAATAAATATTAAAAAATGCTTTTTTCATATAGGGTTTCTCTGTGTAGCCCTGGCTGTACTGGAAGAACTCTGTAGACCAGAGTAGCCTTGAACTCAGAGATCTGCCTGCCTCTGCCTCCTAAGTGCTGGGATTGAAGTCATTTTCCACCAATGCCTGACTAAAATTTTATATATATATAAAAAAATACATATACAAGTATTTTGTTTACATGTATGTGTGTGCACCACAGTGAAGGCCTGGTGTTCATGGAAGCTAGGTCACATCAGATCTCCTGGGACTGGAGTTATAAACTATTTGTGAGCCACCATATGGAAGAGCAGCCAAAGCTCTTAACTGCTCAGCCATCTCTTTAGCCTACATCATCTCTGAGCTCCTTTTAGATGAAAAATGAAGGCTAAGGAGCCATGACAAGAACTTGAAAACAAGAACTTCAAGTAACCAGAAATCTGGAATGGCTGGCTCTGTGCTTAAAGAACCCAGAGGGTAAATGACCCTAAAGAGATCTTCAGAATGTCTTAGAAAAGGCGAAAGGTAATTTACCCTTGTAGGAAGATACATAGAAGGAAATACATATATCTGCAGTATGCACTAGGATTCTAAAGGAAGACATAACTCTGCTCCATGCTTTATCAGCCTGGACAGCTTGATGCTGGCCAGAAAAACCAAGCCAGCTCACAGTGTTGACAAGTTGATGCTGGTAGTTTATTGTGGAATAGTGTTCTTGTACACTATAAAGATTTGTCAGTTGAACTGATTTAATAAAATTCTGATGGGGGGCGGCGGAGAGATGGCTCAGGGTTTGGGAGTATTGACTGTTCTTCCAGAGGTCCTGAGTTCAGTTCCTGGCAACCACATGGTGACTCAGCCATCTATGGTGACATCTGGTACCCTCTTCTGTATACTGTATACTTAATAATGAATAAATAAATAAATAAATAAATATCCTGTTTTGGAGCTAGAGAGATGGCTCAATGGTTAAGAGTGCTGGCTGCTCTTTTGGAGGTCCTGAATTCAATTCCCAAAAACCACATTGTGGCTTACAACCATCATAATGCCATCTGGTGCTGCCTTCTGCCCTACAGGCATACATGCAGGCACAACACTGTATATATGATAAATAAATCTTAAAAAAAAAAGAAAAAAACTTGATTGACCAGTAGTCAGGCAGGGTGACCAGATTAGAATTCTGGGAAAGGGGCTGGAGAGATGGCTCAGTGGTTAAGAGCACTGACTGTTCTTCCAAAGGACCTGAGTTCGATTCCCAGCATCCACATGGCAGCTAACAATTGTCTGTGGTTCCAAGATCTGACATCCTTACACAGTTATACATGAAGGCAAAACACCAATTCACAAAAAAATAAATATTAAAAAAAGAATTCTGGGAAGAGAAAGAGTAGTGTCAAGAGTCATCAGCCAGACTCAGAGGAAGCAAAATGAGAATGCCTTACTGAGAAAAGGTACCCAGCCATGTGGCTAAACATAGATAAGAATTATGAGTTAATTTAAGTATAAGAGCTAGTTAGTAGTAAGCCTGAGCTACCAGCCAAGCATTTATAATTAATAGAAGCCTTTGTGTGTCTATTTGGAACTGAATGGATACAGCTGGGCAGAACAGAAACTTCTGCCTACAGTAGTTCCTCTCATGTAGGTTTCTTGAATACCTCTACAACCAGGTGGCTGAGCTCCAAGACAGCAGCAGGAATTCTGGTATGCAAAAGTGAAAGCAATGCTTTTTTTTTTTTTTTTCCCAAGACAAAGTTTCTTTGTATGCTTTGGGGCACTCACTCCATTGACCAGGCTGACCTTGAACTCAGAGAGATCTGCCTGCCTCTGCCTCCTGAGTGCTGGAGTTAAAGGCTTGCATCACCACCATTTCCTTAACCCAACTGTGAAAGCCAATGGCATCATAGCATCACAATTGACTGGTCACCAAAAAACCCACTCACTTTTAAGGGCAGGTTACATGGACTCTACCTCTTCAAAGAAGAGTGTCCAGAAACCAGCAGCATGTGAAAGACAGAGCTGTGGTTGGGACCAGTCTTTGAAAACACCTCTGCCACATGGAAGGCTGGTCGGAGTGCCACCTGCGGTAGATGATTCTGGATGCAGGCTAGGAAGAGCATTTCTGAATCACTTCCTCCAGGTATTCAAATTCCCTACAGAACAAAAGGTTTTGAATATTAAGAATAAGAAAAATGTATGGTAAAGGTAATAGCTCAATGGTAAAGGTACATGCTGTGCAGGCCTAAGAACCTGGGTTCAAAGCCAGTCAAATGACCCTTTCACAGAGGATGCCTAGACCTTCAGAAAACACATATTTACATTACGATTTATAACTAGCAAAATTACAGGTATGCAGTAGCAATGAAAATATTTTTATGGTTGAGGTCACCACAACATGAGCTGCTTAAAGGGTTGAAACATTAGGTAGGTTGAGAACCACTGATCTAGAGTATAAATATTGTGAAATGTGAGAGGCAGGAATCTGCAAGTGTGTGGATGGAGGACAGAGTTCTTCCCTAGTGTGTGGGAGGCCCTTAAGACTCCTTAAGCACCAAATTAACAAATTAAATATTTTCATGTCTCCTTCAGCTTTTTTGGTTTTCTCCCCTTGAGAATTCACAGTCTAATCATAAAAATTAAATGTAAAGCCCCAGTGTCTGCCAGTCCTGTAGAACAGGATGTATTCAAGAATGATGAGTTGCTCCAGGACAAAGGGATTTATCTTAAGGCTGGGTTGGAAGCCAGCTTAGTCAGAAGTGCTTGCCTTGCATGTATGTGGACCTGAGTTCTATCTGAAGAACCCAGGAAAAAACCTAGAGTGGCAGCATGCCCTTGAACTTCCAGAGCTGGGAGGCGGAAACAGGTAGATCCCTAGGGCTTGCTGACTGGTCCGCCTAGCCTACTAAGCACTTAGGGGATTCCAGACTAGTGAGAAAAAAATTGACAGTGCCTGGGAACTATGCCCAGGGTAGACCTCTGGCCTGAAAATGCACTCACACATAACTTACATGCACCCATGCAAATGTACACATATAGAAAGGCTAGTTTAGAATCCTATTTACTATATTCAAAACAGAGCTAGAAAACAGAATATTAGTAGGGTGTGGTAGTGCATGCATTTAATCCCAGAACCTGACAGACAGAAGCAGATGGACCTCTTGTGGATTCCAGACCAGCCAGGTTTATATAATGAGTTCTAGGCCATCCAAGGATGCACAGAAGGGCCCAAGCTCACAAAAACCAAACCAAAGCAAAACCAAAAAGCTGTCTTCTGATTTCCTTGCCTTTGTACACACACACACAAACACACACAGAGAGGGTGGGGGAGTTTCTGTGGTTTTGTGGTTTTGAATAAGAATAACCTCCATGAGTTCATATATTTAAATTTTTGATTCTCAACTGGTACTGTTTAGAATTAGGAGGCGGGGCTGGAGAGATGGCTCAGCGGTTGGGAGCACCATCTGCTCTTCCGGAGGACCCGGGTTCGATTCCCAGCACCCACATGGCAGCTAACAACTGTCTGTAGTTCCAGTTCCAGGCAAAACACCAAGGCAAATAAATAAATAAATAAATAAAGTTTTAAAAAAATTAAAAAAAAAAGAATTAGGAGGCGTGGCCTTATTGGAGGAGGTGTGTCACTGGGGATGCCAGGCCCAGTCTTGACTTGATCTTTCTCTGCCTCCAACTTGTGGATCAGATATAAACTCTCAGCTTTATATTGCCATGCTTCCTGCCATAAGGAAAATGGACTAACCTCCTAAAACTGTATATAAGCCCCTCAATTAATACCTTTCTTTTATATGTTGCTTTGATCATGGTGTCTCTTCACAATAGGACAATAACACATACACACACACACAATACATTATGTCAATTAAGAGAAACTTTTAAAGAAATGCAAGGTCATTCTCAGCAACACACTGATTTGGAGGACAGCCTGGGATGCATAAGATCCTGTGTCAAAAAAATCAAAACCAGTGAATGAAAGTAAATAATACTATTTTACCAGGTGGAGGTAGTGCATGTCTTTAAGGCAGAAGCAGGCAGATCTCTGTGAGTTAAAGGCCATCCTGGTCTACAAAGTGAGTTCCAGGATGGCCAAAGCCATACAGAGAAATCCTGTCTTAAAAAAACAAAATCAAGGAAAAAGAAAAAACCTAGACATGGCCGCCTAGCCTGTGACTGTAATAGCTTTTCCCCAGTCTTGTGCTTCAGAATGTCAAGCCAGAGACCTGAAATAATAGTACAGACATATAATCCTAGAATTCAGAATTAGTGAGAGGCCAGCCTGGGCCATATAGCAAGGCCTTGTTTACAAAATAAGAGTGAGAAAGAAGGAAAGAAAAGAAAATTCCTTTGGAAAATGGTCTATCTGTCACCTTTAACAGAAGCCCTGTTTCAATCCACAACAGTCATCAATAAGAAGTATTTGTTTGCAAGTTGCCTTATTGTTTCCGGCAGTGTGGAAAAACTGTCTCGTGGGTGGTCAAGACAGAAGTGTCTGTGAGAGAAGGGTTCATGCTTGCTGACTCAGGCAGGCAGTGGGCGGAGAGGAAGAAAGGGCTAAATGCTAATACAAAACAAGACAGGGAGAGATGCCAGCTGCCTTACATTCATGCCTCCAACGAGAGAAGCCAAACTTGCAGAAACTGTTAAGCAACACAGGGCCGGAGGAATGTGAGAAGAGTCACCCTCAGTCATCACCAGTCCCTAAGGGCTTTACCTCAGTAGAAAATCCTGACCAAGAAGAGAGAAGTCTCGGGAGATTCTGAATAATAATACTTGCCTTTGTTGGTGCTTTCTGTTTTCTTGGACACTTGAGTTATCAAGAGCCATTAAGAGTAGGAACCCTGGGCTGGAGATGTGGCTCAAGTGATTAAGAGCACTGACTACCCTTCCAGAGGTCCTGAGTTTAATTCCCAGCAACCACATGGTGGCTCACAGCCATCTGTAATGAGATCTGGTGCCGCCCTTTTTTGGCATGCAAGCAGACATAATACTGTATACATAATAAATAAATAAATCTTAAAAAAAAAAAGTAGAAACCTCTGATTCTCTAGAGCCCCCTTTTCTTCATGATTGTAGAAAATGAGGGAACTCCACGCACACACTTTCCTCTCCACTCTTTGGACCAGTTCTCAATGGAAACAGAATTCCAGAGCATGGTGACTAAGCTTTTGGTAAGAAGGTTGCCAGGAACAGGTAACAGCAGAGCTTGCCCTTTGCCTCTGAGCACCACCCTCTGAGGTTCCCACAAGTCTTGCATTCCATGTCCCTGAGCCTTTGCTGGTCATTACACACTCAGCAAGCCCAGCCTAGACTGTCTTGTCATTTCCTCCTCTCCCCCCCCCCCCCCCCCCCCCCGGTCCACCCCACCCAAGTTTGTTTTTCAGCTGCTCCCACTGTCTCCTGTCCCCATCATCACCAGTCTGTCTCAAGTGCCACCCATCTCATGCGCATCACTATCTTCAGGAAATGGACCACTTCTGGAAGGAGTGGACAGACCTTTCAAACCTTTGTTTCTTCAGTGGAGATGTAGTTGAGTGGAAGAGTGCTCACCTAATAGTTTTCAGTTCCTGAATTCGAAATCAGCTCTGGAAAAAGAAAAAAGGAAAGAGTCGGGTGGTGGTGCAGGCCTTTAATCCCAGCACTCAGGAGGCAGAGGCAGGTGGGTCTCTGAGAGTTCAAGGCCAGCCTGGTGTACAAAGTGAGTTCCAGGACAGCCAGGGCTGTTACACAAAGAAACCCTATCTTAAAAAAAAAACCCTATATATATGTGTGCATATGTATGTGTATGTATGTATGTATATGTGTATGTGTGTGTATAAAAAAAGCTATTAAGTCAGAATTACAGTAACAATATCCATTTGTGTTTGGCAAAATTTAGAAAAAATACTCTATCATTTATCTTATCTTGTACCTAATTTACTTTCTATTTTTTTTAAAGATTTTTATTTATTTATTTATTATGTATACAGTAAGAAGAGGAGACCAGATGTCAGTATAGATGGTTTTGAGCCACCATCTATTATATTTAAGGAATACTATAATTATTACTATTTAGTCTTTAACTCTATCAAAGACCACCCCCCAGAAGGACTTAATGACAAAGACATTAGGTTGTCTGGACAGTCACCCTAGGTTCTTTTGTAACCTTGGGGCATCCACCTTTGGCCTGCAGGCCTAGCATATCCGACAAACTTTTCTGTAAAGCAGGGGATTTTGAAGGACTGTCCTACCTTCTCTTGGCAAAGTTTGGCAATTTTGCCTTTCTTGTGTCCTGCTGGTCCAGTTTGGACAGTATCTGTCAGCAGTTGCAGTAAGGACAGTTTCTTGCCCTAATGACTAGCTTACAGGGTTTTTTTGATGCCCATCATTTTCTCTAAAGTAGATTGATGTTGTCAGGAGTAGGCAGACATGTCTTGCTGTCATGAAAAGCTTTAGATTATTAACATATTAAATTCCATATTCTATAGGTCTTTGAAGTGTTTGAAGACCATCTAAATATATCTGTGTGTGACCTTAAAAACATTAACTAACATGATTCTAAGTTTGACTATTATAGATGACTTTTAATCTGTATTTCTTAATTATATATTACATTTTAAATGAGTTGCATAAAAACAATACTTTAAATGAGTAGAAGCATATATATAGTATAGCAAATTAACTTTAAATTTGTTTCAATAAACCAAATTTCATACCAATGTGAAATATGTAAGAGTAGTAGTTTTTTGGGGGGCATTTAAAAGTAGATTCAACAATCTACCCTTTTATCTCATCATTTCTATATCCTATTCCCCCTCATTTTTTTTAAAGAGATATCTGTATCTAACTTTTTTGGTTAGTTTTTCTTTTTCTTTTTCTTTTTTTTTTTAACTTTATTTATTTATTTGCCTTGGTGTTTGCCTGGAACTGGAACTACAGACAGTTGTTAGCTGCCATGTGGGTGCTGGGAATCAAACCCGGGTCCTCTGGAAGAGCAGAGGGTGCTCTTAACCGCTGAGCCATCTCTCCAGCCCCTGGTTAGTTTTTCTTATCATGACAAATAATAAGTTGAAAGCAACTCCCCCTAAACAAAGACAAACACCATAATCTATTTTTTATGAATGTGGGCATGGTTTTCTAGACCATGTTCTGCTGTTTGGGGGCAGTGGTAATCTTTGGACCCTGAGAAAATTTAGGATAATTGCTATGTCTTGAATGCAGTATTCTGTAAGGCTGGATTATCTTAGTCAGCAGCCTGGAAGCTGTTCTGAATGCTGGATCACCTAGACCATGGTTTGTTTTCACTGGAATCTGGTCACCTTGTTGTGAAAAATATATAGACTTTTAAAGTAACATACATATCTGTATTAGTACAAATATTGATTGTGCATTGTACACAACTCAGTTGAAGATGATTTCCTGTTATGTGTTTGAGCAGGTAAAATATACATCATGGGTCTATAAGTTTGCTTTCCTCTCTAGGTTTATTATTTATATTTTTAAGTTTGTATCATGCCTTTAATCCCAATACTAAGGAGTTGGAGACAGGAATATAAGGCGGGTGAAGAGAGGATCTTGGGCCTGACATTCGTTTTGGAATTTTGTAGAACTAAGAAATCTCTGGTGGCCGGCTGCATTGCTTCTCTGATCTATTAGGATCACGATTCTGGGGAGGGCGCCAGCGTTAGGAGTCAGAGAGGACCTGAAGAGTTCTTTCTCGCCCTCTACCATATGGGTCTCAGGGATCAGACCGAGGTCTTCAGGCTTGACACCGAGTGTTTTTCTCTGCTAACCCATCTCACTAGCCTCAAATGTAAGATTTCTATTTGCCTGGAACTGGAACTACAGACAGTTGTGAGCTGCCATGTGGGTGCTGGGAATCGAACCCGGGTCCTCTGGAAGAACAGATGGTGCTCTTAACCGCTGAGCCATCTCTCCAGCCCCCCGTCCTGGATAATTTTATGTCAACCTGACCCAAGCTAATGTTCTCTGACAGGCTAGAACCTTAAAGAAGAAAATGCCTTTGTAAGATCAGGCTGCAGGCAAGCCTGTGAGGTATTAATTAGTGATTGATGGGGGAGGGCCCATCCCTGAACTGGTAGTCTTGGGTTCTATAAGAAAGCAGGCTTAGCAAGCCATGAGGAGCAAGCCAGTAAGCAGCACTCCTCCGTGGCTGCTGCATCAGCTCCAGCCTCCAGGTTCCTGACCTGCTTGAGTTCCTGTCTTGACTTCCTTTGATGATGAACTGTGATGTGTAAGTGTGAGCCAAACTAACCCTTTCCTCTCTACATTGCATTGGTCATGGTGTTTCATCACAGTAATAGTAATGTAAATGCCACCGATCGAGAATAAGACCACTACCACAGTTTAAAGCCAAATTTGAAGCTAGCTTCAATCAACTAACGGCCAGGTGGATGAGCTCTGGCCAGGTCCATACCCAGGTTTCTGGGAAATGGCCCAGAATCATAGTTTGTAGCATCTTAAGAAGGAAAAACCCATAATTTATTGTTTTCCCATCAGGTTCAATCAGGGGTAGGAATATGTCCTGAAGTACCTCCAGTTTGTGAGCCTCCCACCCACATGTGATCAAGCAGGTCTGGTGCAGGTGGGTCAAACAAACTTGTTTAGAGGACTAAAAAAAACTCCTGTCTTGTTATCTCCCATAAAGAACAGCCTCCAGTATTTCAGGAACTGCCTGTCCTTGGGCAAGGGGCTTCAGATCAAAGGCATTTTTGTTACATAGATCTCCGAGGCATAGTGATAATTCCTTGAAATATAATTTTGACTCCCATAGTAACTCTAACTAAAACAAAATCACAATTCTATTTTTATTTTGTTTTGTTTTGTGAGACAGGATCTCTATATATTGAGGTTGTCCTGGAACTCTCTTTGGAGACCACACTGGCCTCTAAGTCTCAGAGATCTGCCCACTTCTGTCTCTGAGTGCTGGGATTAAAGGTGTGTGCCACCATAGCCAACTTACAATCACAATTCTTAATCACTTATGGGAAGTCATGGTTTCTATATAACTTCAACCAGATCATGGATAAAAAGACCAGACACAAACATAATCTTCAGCTTTCCTATTTATTCCTCCTTTTCATTTATTTGAAAGATACAACCAAGTTGAAACCGCTAGAACCCTATTTGTCTCTGAATTGAGATTTTCAGTTTGTGAGCAGGACATGTTATTAGGTCAGAGACCTAATGTATATTGTCTCTCTGTAGGATTGAAAAACTGCAGATGTGCTGAACTCTATAACTGGAGAACTGGAAAGCTGGAGTCAGGTAGACGTGGCCCAGATACTTGATTTCTGCAAACACTTCCCTAAATCACTGGAGGACCCATCGGCATTTCTGAGTTATTTACAGATGAAATTTGGAGATACTTAGAATTTGTTTCAAAAGAAAACAATACAGAGAAGGACGTACAGATAAATACAATTTTCCATAATTTGACTACTATTAGTGAGGAGCATATACATTATTATATTTATTTTATTTTAAATATTTATTTATTTAATTTTTATGTGAATTGGTGTCTTGCCTGCATGTATAACTGTGTAAGGGTGTCAGATCTTGGAATTAAAGACAGTTGTTGGCTGCCATGTGGATGCTGGGAATCAAACTCAGGTTCTCTGGAGGAACAGTCAGTGCTCCTACCCACTGAGCCATCTCTCCAGCCCCTATTATATTTCATTTTAAATAACATTTATTTGTATTTTTTTGTGTTGGTATTTTACCTGCATGTATATCTGTATGAGGCTGTTGGATTCCTTGAAACTAGAGTTATAGAAAGTTGTGAACTACCATGTGGGTTTTGGGAATTGAACCTGGGTCCTCAGGAAAAGCAGTCAGTATTCTTAACCACTGACCTTTCTCTCCAGCCCCTACATTTAGTTGTTGTTGGTTTTTTTTTTGTTTTTTTTTGAAACAAGGTCTCACCACTTAGCTTAAGGTGCACTTAACCTCCCTAGCCTCCTCGTATCCTTAGTTGTTAATTTTTTTTTTTTTTTAAACAAGGTCTCACCACTTAACTTAAGGTGCACTTAACCTCCCTAGCCTCGTATCCTCTCTGCATGCTGGGATGGTGGATATGGCCTTCCAATCCTATTCCTTTCCAGTCTGCATATGCTGAAATTTTTCTGTAATAAAATACTTAAAAATTATGAAAGAAACCAAAGGTTTTCAAAGGACTTTGAAAGCAGTCCAAACAGTCCAAATTCCCTTATATATTCTAATTTCTTAAATAGACATAGAATATAATTATCTGTACACAAGTTATATTTATTATTTTAACAGTTGGTCTCAATTGATCCTGTGATTGAATTAAGAACTATAAAATTGGTAAAAGATACTTCTAGGTTTATCCATAAAGACATTTTCAGGAACAGATTACCAACCTGGCTCTGACTTCATGAATGGCTTGAGGCACTGACTGACTCAATTTCTGAATAGATTGGGATATGGAGGAAGTATGGAAATATGGCTTGATTGAAGGAAGTAGGTCAAGGCTCTTCCTAAGAAAGCACTATTCTTCCTGTCTGCCATAATGTGAGATGCTGATGCTGCTTCCTACATATTGTGAAGTAAATAGCTTCCTCTTCCACGGGATCCTACCGCCACTACTGTGTTCCTAGGGGCATGAAGCCAAGCACAGAACTAACTCTGTAAAACATGAGCCAACACAAGACCTTTGATACCTTAAGGAGTTGCTGTCCATAGTTTGGTGAGAACTATGCAAAAAGAACCCACACAGAATTAAAGCAAATCAAACCCACCCAATAGTAGGATTGTCTAGTTGGGTTTGAGACTATAGCACACAGAGACACATAAATAATTGGGTTAATATAAATCTCACATTGGCATCTGAAGGGAAATAAAAGTATAACTCATAGTCTGTGTTAAAGTTAGAAGCATGGGAAAATTTGTATTTCAACCACACCCAATTTTTTAGTGTACGGCTACAGTATAGGTGAGAAAGTTACTGACCACCTTGTGTCCAGTGACCCAAAGTGAGCTAGAGCCTTAGAAAGACTCATAGTGGGGGCTGGAGAGATGGCTCAGAGACTGAGAACACTGACTGTTGTTCCTGAGGTCCTGAGTTCAATTCCCAGCAACCACATGGTGGCTCACAGCCATCTATAATTACATCTGATACTCTCTTCTGTATACTGTATACATAATAAATAAATAAATCTTAAAAAAAGACTCATAGTGCCAAAGCCCAGGGTGCAGTGTTGTGAGAGACAAAAGATCACACAACACAATTATATTAATGTTAGATGAAGGTTAGAGTAAGCATGCAATATTTGTTTGGGCAGAATGTAGTTATTTCAGACACAACATGACAATTTTAATTTATACCCTTATCAGTTAGTTTACATTTAGTTTCTACAAACGTTAATTAGTTTGGTTAATATATCTGGACTATAGTCAGAGTCACTGACAACCTAAATGTGTTGCCAAGAGGAACATAGCTGTTGGAGGCAGGGGTAGAGGGCAGAGAAGAATCTAAACTGATATAAAGTAGACTACGATGATACCACAGTCACCTTCTTGAATGGCTTTGGTATAATTATTTATTATTATTATTACTAGTTGCTATTATTTTGGAGACAAGATCTCAGCATGTAGTGCTGGCTAGCCTGGACTTCCTTCCTATGTAGCCCAGACTGACCTTGAACTCATAGGAATCCTACTTCAGCCTCCTAAGTGCTGAGATCACAGCTCTGTACCACCCATCTGGCGCTACTCCACTTTGTAACTCTTTACAGCAGAAAGTCTAGGGCTTAAGAAACTATTCCCCAAAGTCATCACAACCATCATTTCCATCCTTTCCAGGCCAGTTATCTCATTCTGTTTCTATGGTTTTGTCTATTTTGCCATGTTATTACTCTGAATTTTAAACTATTTTTTTTCTCTTAGAGGATTTCACTGTGTAGCCCTGGCTGTGCTGGAACTGTGTAGACCTGGCTGGCCTTGAACTTACAGATATCTGCCTGCCTTTGCCTCCCAAGTGTTGGGAGTAAAAGTGTGCACCACTATTCCAAGACAAACTACTTTTATCTATAAGAAAAAAAATGTAAAGTACTTGCTGGTGTTTTGAGTTTACTTATTTATTGGAATGTTTCTTTTCAGGCATTCCCTTGCTAGGTGGCCTCTTACATTTGGTCTCTAAGTGTTGTGAGTCATTTGACTCAGTTTGGGGTCTTCTTCCATTTTAGCTACATTTCTCCCTACACTGGCTCCATATTACTATAGCTTTTGTGGTGCTGGAGATCAAACCCAGGCCCTAAGGAATGCTTTAGCACCAACCTACATAGACAGCCCTCATTCCCAAGGCTTTAATATTCTTATTTAGCCCAACCTCTACCAGTCTGCTTTTTTTTTTTTTTTTTTTTTTTTAATCACCACTTGGTTGAATTCCCAAATCAAGAACTCCCAAATGGAATTCATTCCCACACTTATAGGACAACTCCCAACCTGCTCTATTAATCTTTCCTGTGCTTTGGCTAACCTTCAAACTAGTCAACAAAACCACACCCGGAATCTCTCCCTCTCAGCTCCTAAACATCTAATTTGAATTCTCTGACATCTTGCCTTCTCTGAGGAAATTTAATTCATCCATCATGGTACAGTCTAGTATTTTTGCTTTTGTTATTTTAAGCAGTACCTGTTACTAGAAACGGGTAGCGATTTTGTTGCCTGAGCTCCCTTTGCTACCCAAGCTGCTATGACAAATGATGGGGATGGCCATAGGGACCTGCCCCACCTTCCTTCTGCAACCAGGGCTACTTCCTCCCCCCCCTCCCCGCAGAGACTACGACTCCCAGAGTGCCTTGCGGGTCTCTAGTGCGCGCGCCGACGTCGTCTTTAGGACCCGGATTGAAGCAAGATGGCTGGCCCACGGTGAGTAGTTTTGTATAGAACCGCTGCCCTCTCTTCCTGTGGGACAGGCCTGGAAGGCTTGTCCGTAGGCGTTGAGGGCTTTTCTGTCTGCCAGTGTCCCTAGGCTCCATCCAGAAGGGCCGGCTCACCACCCGTGTGCCGGTGGGCGTCCCGCTGCACCGCGTTGACCTTGCGACTCCCGAGACCCTTCCTGGTCTAAGTCTTTCTATTGCTCCGTGGGCCATAGTCTCTGTGCACCTGTTCCTCAAACTTAAGATCCCCCGGAACTGAATTCGGTGCCAAGAGGCTCACCCTTGAAAGTCTTTCTATGCAGCAGTAGTTTGACCCTCAACCGGGTAGGTCGGTACCGAGCCAAGGAAACTTAATGCGCCTCACAAATGTTTTGATTTTGGACTTGTCATCAGAAGACGCGGGTTTGAATTTCATGCATGACATTCGTTGAACAGTGGAGTACTAAAATAATAAAGCATTAGACTTCCCTCAGCCTTCGTTCCTAATCAGATGTAAGGAAAGTGGGGTGCAGGCTGCTATTGTACACTGAATGAACTCTGGGTTAGCGAGTCGCAGTGTTCTGCCGTGTCAGGAATCAGCCTGCAAATAGACTGTGCCCTATTCCCCTTCATGCCCACTGAGCTAGAATAGGGCCAGACACACTGAAAATATGGGCATAGTAATTATATACGATTTATTTACAACGTCTCATGAAAATTGTGGTTGTTTCCCCCAGTTTACCCTGGAAGAACTCGAAGGTCGTTTAATTAATGATTTGCCTCAGATTTTCCAGTTTGTAAGTGATTAACTCCAAACAAGTCCCCTAATTTTTCATGATTCGATGTAAATATGCTTTGACATGTCTTTAAATGTTATGTGACAGTAAGATGAAATGGTGACGAGGGCACCTTGTTAAAAACCTGTAAGATGGTGACATTGTTGTGTTCCTCTTAAGTTTTTCATGTACCAAAGATAGGTCTTATTGAATATTTCTTTTCATCAGAGACAGTATTACTTTTAATTGATAAGGTCTTATGTGTGATACTTGGGAGTTAGTACATAAGACTAGTGTTTGAGGAGTATGCACGGTGTGTGAATGGCTTTCTAAGTAATTACACTTTTACTGAGCACTCAACTGAAACAAACTGAATTGAGAAACACTGAGAAGGTTGTATTTAAGAGAAATGATAGTAGATAGTTCTTGGGTTTGGTTTTTTTATATTTTGATGTCACTGTTCTGTGTTTCTTTAAATTGTATGCAACCAAAAAGTTGAAAAGCCTGGTTTTCAAATGACTAGTGCTAGTTAATGGTTTCTGTATTAATATAGTGCTTAGTTTACCTTTGCAGCTGATTTTTCTTTATCTCTTAAGCAGGAATGGAAATCTGTGTGCCTAGAAACAGATTTTAGAAGCAATTTCTCTTCACAATTTCTCTTTTCAAATAACCTGATGAGGATGATGGCAGCTGCAGTAAAATGGGCAGCATCAAACAGAACCATCTGGAAACATTTGTTTCCAATCCAAAGTAAGTGAGCTTTTTTTTTTTTTTTAATATTTAAAAAAGTTTTACTCTTTTTTAAAGTTATAGAATATTTAAAGCATTTGGTTATTTTATATGCCTATTGTTTGCAATAATAAAAAGGGGGCAAAATTTAAATGTCAGTCAAAAGGGAAATCTTAACTATGAATATCATGCAGCTGTTACCAACATGGACAAATCACCAAAGATGTAGGGTAATCATAGTCATTGTCTATCATTAAACCAGAAGTAGGATTTAAGTGAACTGACAGAAGGTATAAATGAGGATCATTTATACTTACTGTATTTTACAGCTGTTGATTTTTTTAGTAGTTCTCAAGATTTGGAAATAAAAGCCAATCCACAGTCCTGTCTTCCAGGTATAGTCATTTTCCATAAGGGATTCTTTTTTTTCCCTTATGGATGTAGCCATTAAACAAATCACTGAAAGTCTGTTAATACATGCCTCATAGTCAATCTGTTAACTCGCAAATAACAGAATGTCAAAATCCTGCTTCTCACAGCTATCTGCTTTCATTCTTTTCACCTGCCAGAAATAAATAGGTAATGCAGGGGCATTTGAGGCCAGACAAACATTTGCTCTCTAAACTCCTTTTTAAAAGTGTTTAAATATACCAAATTTCACTTTTATAGAAAGCCTTCTGTCCCTGACCACTCGCTCACCTACTTCTCATGTTTAGGGTTATGAACATTATTTTATTTATCACATTCTACTTACAGTAAGAGTCAAAATGTCTCAAAATTCTAATAAGAAACACTAAAATTGCTGTAATGCTTTTTACTTTCTAGGTAATCTTCTGGTCAGCTTGTAAAATAAGTTTCTTTATGACGTCTTTGTGCATATGTAGTCCTTGTGACTTACTCCTTCACCCCGTTCCTCCTCCTGTCTTTTGCTGGTTCTGTTCCTCTTTCTAAATAGTCCCCCTTTGCTTTTGTGTCACGTATTTGTGCATAGATTTAAATCTAGATTTCCATAGGAGAGAAGACATGGACTGTTCCTCCCCTCACCGTCCTCCCTTACTTCCCCTCTTCCTTCTCTTTGCCCTCTAGTCCCCTTCTGCTTTCCCATCATCTGTAAACAGGCATGTTGATGCACACCTGTAATCCAGTACTTTGGAGGCAGAGGCAGGAAGATTGCAGCCTGGGCTGCATACTGAAACCCTATCTCAAAAACAAGTGTGTCTGTGGTAGGTAGGTGTGAATGTTGGTGTGAGTACACCTGTGGAGGCCAGAGAACTTGGGGTGTTTTCCATAGGTGCCATCAGCCTCTCACTAGGACCTAGAAGGTGCCCAACTAGACTAGGCTGTCTGGGGTCTGCTTATGCTCACTCCCCAGCTTGGGTATTACAAGCACACACCATCATTCCTGACTTTTAACACGGGTCCTGGCCTTTTAACTTGCCCTCATTCTTGTGAACAAGCATTTTTCCAACTGAGTCATCACCTCAGCTCCGTCTTTATATTGTTATTTTGTGTGTGGGGGGCGTGCATGGGTGTGCTCTCTTGGGAATGTGTCAGCCTAGGTTGTCTTCTTCTGTGCCTTTCTACCTCATTATTTTTTTGGAGTCAGTTTCTCAGTGACCCCAGAGCTTGTGGTTTCAGCTGGACTGGGTGGCCAGAGAGCATCAAGGATCTGCCCATTTCTGAATCTGCCATTCTCCCCATCGTTGGTTCCATAGACAGTGGCTTTTGCATGGGTGTGGAGAGTCCAGACTCAGGTCCTCATACTTGTACAATATGGTCTTTACACACTGAAGTGTGTCCCTGCCTCTGGTTTTCATTTGGTTGAGACAGTTTCATGTAGCCCAGGCTGGTCTTGAACTTGCTATGTAGGTGAGGCTGACCTGGATGAATACTTGATCCTCCTGCCTCCACTTCACAGACAGTAGGAGTTCCACTTCACTAGGGTTTTATTGTTGTTGTTTTAATGTTTCACTCTAACCCAGTCTGTTTTCAAATTTGCTGGATTCCTGCCTCAGTCTCCCTAATAATAGAGTTACAGTTGTGAGGGCCGCACTCAGGGCTATTTGTTCTTCAGAGTGTGGAGTGTGACTTTCTTCACTTCACACGGTGGTCTTGAGCTCCATGGAGTTTTCTGCAGATGGCATGCTCTCATTCTCTGCCTGAATGAAGTGAGTATCTGTCAGGCTTTCTCTCCCCACGC
The DNA here is from genome assembly GCA_004025045.1 of Sigmodon hispidus. Taxonomy (NCBI): domain Eukaryota; kingdom Metazoa; phylum Chordata; class Mammalia; order Rodentia; family Cricetidae; genus Sigmodon; species Sigmodon hispidus. The sequence goes on along the minus strand of PVIH01021236.1, from coordinate 3,593 downwards.
CTGTTGGTGGCTGTCTTGACTGCTGTGGGCCGTGCAGCAGCAGGATGGATGTGCAGGATCTTGTGTGCTGATGACCCCTTAGTGTGTGTGTCAGACTACTACACCAGCTCAGACGCTAGTTACTGTCTTGTTGTCCCTGTGCGGCCCTATGGCTCTGACTCACCTGGATTGGGTGTGAATCACATACCCAGCTGTGGTAATTTTGCTTTTAATTGGTCTGTTTTTCATTTTTTTTTAAAATTATTATTATGTTTATCTTTGCCTGTGGAATTATGTGTCTCAGAGATGGAACTCAGGTTTTCAATCTTGGTGGCAAGTTGAAAGATTCCCACTACCTAGCCTCCTGTCTCCCTAAGAGAAGCCGGCCCCGGGGTGGTTGGAACTCAGACCTGACAGCCCTGGTCTTCTCAGGAGTTAACATGGGACTACTTATTGGTCCCTTCTCACCGAAATGGCCTTTTACTGTTAGATTGCTCATTACAGTTATACTGTGGCCCTAGTACACATTTGATATCCTCAGTCCCTCTTGTACCCAACAGGAGATTAGAAATGCTTAATTAACCGATTGGAGTCGACTGGGATTGTCTAACTTAAATTGTTCTATTTTTGACATTTTATGTGAAAAAGGATATTAACATTGACAGCAAAGCAAAATCCACAAATTAAAGAGAAAGTACGAAGAGCATCAAAAGAAAGCCCTCCCTTGTGAGGGAACATTAAAAAACTCTTGTATCAGTAGACATCAGGTATACATTTTGTGTTTTTAAAGCTTATGAAGCTATTTGACCCCATAATTCACTTAGGGCCAAACAAGGATGACAGAGAAGGTATGAGAAGGCCATATGAACACTGATTGCGAAGTATGTAAGATAGCTGTTCTCCTGTGATAGAGGTGAGAAGTGTAGGGAGCCAAATAAACATTTTATAGATGAAATACATCGCCTTTGAAAGCGCAGTGGTGTTTGAAAAAGTGTAACATGTTCTGCACTAGAAAGTGGCAGGGTGTGGCAATGGGGAAGTCAGGGGAAGTCTTCTGTTGAGAGAGCTGATGCTTGGTTTTCTGGGATAATCCAGAACTTACTTTTAACTCTACTGAGCTGCCTCTGAATTTTTCCATTGTATTTAGAGGAATATTTTTTTTTGAACATAAAAATATTTTTTACTGATTAAAAATACATAGCATACCAGGTAAGCACTCGAGAGACAGAAGCAGAACTCTTGAGTTGAGGCCAGCCTGCTACATAGCGAGACCCTGTTTCAATAAACCACAACAAAAAAGAAACAAATATTGATTGATGTTGAAATGTACTTTTCTGCTCTGGTGAACTAAAGTGCTTTACTATATGGATTTTTGCAGATGGCGCTTTATCTAGTGTTTGTCATAAGTCTACATTTTCTTCTCTTCCGGATGACTACAACTGGTATGTGTACAAATTGAGTTGAAAGTAACAGTTGTAGCTATACCTGAAATGATTGTGTTTGCTTTTCTGATTATTCTTTAATTTTGTTTTAAAACAAATTGTGTCTTTTTTTATGGATTAATTATGGAGCTGGATTATACATGTCTTACATGTTAGATAAAATCTGTTATTATTTGTTGCAGAGAAGGCTCACATTTGTTACAACAGACTTGATCTTTTTGCAGCAGGCTTTAACTTTTTATAAAAGCTAATTCATTTTTATAATTTTGTGTTAGAGCTTATATCTATTAGACTAGGTATTTGTCTGTCTTTTGTTTGACACTGAATAATTCCAAATTACACAGCTGAATTCAGCACCATTTGTTGGTATTTATCCAGCTTAGTCATTATTATCAGAACTAAGAGTAGTGTATACTTTTTTTTTTTTTTTTAGCAAGGTTGGTGTGCAGAAAATGCAATTTATTTTTTTTAAGTTATGTATGTTTTATTGCAAGTTTTAGTAAATAAAAGTAAAGAAACAAACACCAACAGCCCAGGCTAGACTCCAACTCACTGTGTGTAGCTGAGCATGGCCTTGGACTCCTGGTCCTCTCCCCGGTGCCACCATGCTCAAGACTTTTGATATTTTCTTTTAAATTTATTATGTGTATGGGTATTTTGTCTGCATGTATGTATGTGCACCACATGTGTTCCTGGTGTCTGGGGAGGTCAAAAGAGGGCATCAGATCTCCTGGAACTGGAGTACTGACTTGTGATCAACCATCTGGCTGCTGGGAACTGAATCAAGGTCCTTTGCAATGGCACCAGCCCTTCTCTTCAGCCATACTTTCTTTTTTGATATTGATTTTAATTGTACATTTGATGAGTCCTAAGTTAAGTAGGACGTGGCGAACTTGATGGGGTTATGTTATTTGAATCTGAATAGATTGGGTGATGTCAGTGTATATATTATTCAAAACTCACTAAAGTCAGCCAGCTGTGGTGGTCATCCCAGCACTTGGAAAGCTAAAGCAAGAGGATCATAAGTTTAAGGCTGCCTGGACCATCTAGTGAGTTCAAGGTCAGCCTGGATTAACTACTGAGACTTGGCTGAAAATGGAGGATTGGTGGTGGAAATATGGATCAGTGGTTAGAAGTGCTGCTCTTACAGAAGACCTGGTTTTGGTTCCCAGCACCACATAGCAGCTTACAACTGTACCTCTAGTTAAAAGGTTATCGGGTGATAACCTCTTCTGACTTCTGAGGACACCAGGGACACAAGTGGTACACATACATATGTGCAGACAAAACATTCAGACCCACAAAATAAAATAAATATTTTAAAAATCTATGAAGAACTCACTTGGGCTGGGCGTGGTGGTGCACTTATTTAACCCCAGTGCTGGAAAGGCAGATCCAGGAGAAGCTCTGAGAGGTCAGGCTAGCCGGAGTTCAGAGTGAGGCTTTCCTAGTGTCAAAGAATGAAAAAAAAAATTAAATTCACCAATACCAGAAATGTTATTGCAAGTATGTGTAGAATGGAGTGGTAAAACAATACAGATGAAGTACAATTTATAGTCTCACTACCTTTTTCTTTTTTATATTAGTTAAACTGAAATATTCTGTTATGGTCTTAATTGCCACTTACGTACTGAATCTTCTAATCAAGCAATATAGCATGTGCCTTTTAGCATTTGTGATTAATTTTATATATAAATTCATGCATTTTGTTATTGTAGCATGCAAGTATCTTCAACATAGTTTCTCACCCTGACATTAGCAACTTTATAATTTTGTGTATGTGCATATGTGGGCCAGGAAATGCATGTGGAGGTCAGAGGACAACTCATTTCACATGTGGCCAAGACCCAGTCGTGGCAGTGAGCACCTTTGCCCCCTGGGCCATCTCATCAGCCCCAATCAACTTCTAAACTTTCAGTTCTGTAGTGCACTGATCTCTTTTATTTTAAACATGAACTTGCTCAGAACCTATTCAAATTAGATAGACACTGTCAGATTCAGTTGTAGGAATTGCCAGTTAACATTTCTGTTAGGTTAAAAAGTTCAGTGTTTTTTTCTTCTTTGTCTAGAATAGCCTAAAGCTGTTTGTTGCTATTGTTGTTGTTTTGTGTGTTTTTTTTTTTTTTTTTTTTTTTTTTTTTTTTTTTTTTTTTTTTTTTTTTTTTTTTTTTT
>PVIH01021235.1:0-30372 GCA_004025045.1 Sigmodon hispidus | reverse complement strand
TGTGAAAAGGTATCGAGCTGCATGGCTGCACAAGATGGGTTGAGTTCAGATGAATTAGTTAGCAAGCTACATGCCTGGGCCCTTGGTCAGTCAGTGTAAAAATAATATAAGAATCTGTGTGAATATTTGGGCGTAAGCAGCAGTAGGGCTGAGAGTGAGTCTGAACTTTGGGGACAAGCCAGAAATTCCTGGCCAAAAACATATTACAGTAATCTCTGTCTCTGGAGTTATGGGATTAAAGATAGCTCACCACTCCCGGCTGGCTTTCCTTCTGTTGGGATTAAAGGTGTGTGCCACTGAAGTCAAGCTGTTTGGCTTTGTACTCAGATATACAGAACTCCCGGAGCTACCTCTGCCTAATTTTTGACTGTGGGTTGATCTTTTGGTAGTCCAGATTTTACTAAATATGTAATGTATCACCACACTAGAACTTTTAATTGGGGCTATGAAAAAATTCTTAAGTTTGAAGTGACTTAGTGGTGTGATTATCACTACAATGACCACCTACTTCAGTAGTTTTCCACTTCTCAAAGAGTTACACCTTTAAAACACTTTAAAAAGTCTCTGAACAAAAATAATTTTTGAATAAGGAATTTTAAAAAGTATTTTGCATTCATCAACCATTCTTCTTTATAGAGGAGTTTCATTAACAAAGAATTTAAGTAAAGAATACTTTTCAGAAAGTTGGCTAATGTATTCTTTCACTCATTATTGTACTAACTCTACCTAATCAAAATCAGAAGCAGGAGCAACAAAAGATATAAAGCTAACTCACATATATGAAGCATATAGGACCATGGCACTTGCCCTATAGAATTATCTGCAAAGATTGTGTGTACTTATCTCATAATTAGAAACTAGGTCTCAGGAACATAGCAGAATGAGGCTAGAAGAAGTAGTGAGCTTTAGTTCTGAAAATATCCTTTATATGGCCAGGGGTCTATAGAATTGGCCTTTACCAGAATACATTTCTGATACTCTAGGGATCAAATACTCTTATTCATCAGGCTAAAGAGAATAAGAATTCTATCAGGGGATTTGGTTAGTTTAGGTTCCTTTTTATATTTGCATAGCCACACCTCTAAAACAGATCCCTCCATTACAATTTACATTATACTTGTTCTTCCCTATCCTAATGTCACTATCCTGCCCAGCCCCATCTGAATGCTATAAGTGCTTTAATCCTTCTGGGGAAAGCAATGTCTTTCATGTTCTTGAGCACTACCACAATCTGGTCATCAGGAGTCTATATTCTGCACATCTCAAGGAGTCCTTTCTTAAAACTGCAGCACACAAAATTTGAACTTTGCCCCCTTTAGAAAAGTAATATTCTAGCTCTAGCATATACGTGCTATACATATGCTTATTTAATAATACATAATATCTGATGTTATATAGTATGTTTGTGATTCTATAAGTAATTTCTACTACTGAACTTTGTCTTCCCAAATATAAGATAAGAATTCTGTAATTCCTCAAAATAATCTGAAAGGAATACCTAAGTAGTCATATCCATGTCTCTAGAATTCTATAGGTTCCTTATATTATGTCTTACATTGTGGTTAAGTCCTGGATACATATTTCATTTAATATCATTATCTAGCTACACAGACTTAGATATTTTGCCTCCAATTTACAGAAGATGTTGAGTATATTTATTAAAAGAAGCTTCCAACTATTATTTTTATTACTTGTCATAAACAGTCACTTTGACAATGGATATTGCATTCAGCTAATGGATATAATTTGATTACAAATTATAATCCCTACCTCTTGTACATTGTAGACCTAATTATTTTTAAAATCTTTATTTTGATAAAGAAATATTCACATTTCCAATAGTTACTTTCCTTCTGGCTGACACTATTCATCAAATTATAATGACGGCACTTGTTTGGAAGGTACAGGAGGACACACGTCTTAAAATTGGAACTACTCTAAATAGTTTCATTTTAAAATTTTTTTAATTTAGTTTGACTTAGTTAAAAGTATCATCAAAATAAAACTCAAGCTATGGGAGTATATCACTCTATGCCATAGAGAAACCTGTTTAAATACATAATTATGTTTACTACAATACTAATAAAAAGAATGTTCCCTTAAAAGAAATTGATAATATTTCATGGCTTTCTAACTAAACAGATATATTTAAAGCTAGTGTACAGACTTCTTCATATTTAATTAAGTGTGTGAATTCCTATTGGCCACTTTACTCACAGCATTGAACTCAGTGATGTTTCTTTTTTACTTTTTGCATACCTATATGTAGAGGCACACACTCAATAGTATGGTGTGGTCATGTACATAGGAAATATCTTATGTAGCATGAGTCCTTTCTTTTCAGTATATGCATAGGAGTAGACCTCAGATTGAAGCATTATAAGTGTTCTGGAAGTGACTCAGAGAGCCATTGTGGATTTTGATTTTTCTATGTCTACCTTATCTGTTGTGCTAACATTTCAGACTTTTCTAATACCTGGAATTTAAAAACAATTCATATGTATTGGGGGTGAAGGTGGGCCTTAAGCAGTAATTTAACAAATCATATTTTTTGTTGGAGAAATATTAAATCAAATATAAAACCGTATTTTGTTATAAAAATGTTAATCATCTATAGAGTGAAGAAATATTTGAACTTTGGGGTTAAGCAAAAAGACAACCTAAAAGAGCTATTAGTGATACTCTTGATAGAAAAGTGACTGGGGCTATAACCCTAAAGTTATAGAAAGTAGATTGTGAGGATAAGGTGTCTAACTAGATCAATACAAGAGAAAATGTTATAAAGAAAAATATCCCAACTAGCTTTTAGTGTGTTGAGTGTCATAAATTAAAAGAAGACAGCCTGAGGAGGAACAAGTACTTCTTAACAAGGCTGAAAATGGTGGAGAAATTAATTTTGAATGGGAGTAAGTTTGAACTGAGTTATAAGAACTACGGCTACTATACTAGATCTATTAAAGGGTAGTTACTATGGATGGAAATAAAGATCTTGATAGATCATTTTATAGCTGAAATAGTTAGATTTATATTAAAGTAAGTCCCTACCCCCACATGATCAATTGCAAAAAAACATTATTTACCCTATTTTAAATTTTTCTAGATAAGATAAATACTTGTCTCGTTTTTAAAAAACATTGGTCTTCATCAGTTACCTACAGTTCTATTTGGTTATAGACACATTGGCTGGAGCCTTCAGGGAAACAGACCCACTCCTCACTGCAGGAAGAGGGTTTGGATGTGTCTTTCCCCAAAATGAAGAGAGGCCCATCTGGGTGCCCGCTAGAAATCTTAAATACTTACCCCAACAAGGGGATGATAATAATAATGTTTCCAGGGAGTGTCCCACCCCTGAGAATTGCCTTTCTGCTTCTCCCTCAGGAACAATCAGAGATGTGGATGCTGCCATTCGTCCTGGTGCTGGTAACATCTGTCCAGCCCAGTGATAGAGGATTTTGGAACCCAGAAGATGCCAGGTCCATTCTGGCCAACCAGATAAGAAAGCCCTTTGATTGCCTGGGTACGGACATATAAGGCCTTGCCCGTACATGGGCCATTCATCCACCAGGTGTACTGTGGCACTAAGATTGCCATTAATCTAATTGATACTTCTGAATCCCTAGTCTCTTCATCCAATAAATAAATATGTACTAATAAGTAACACACACACACACACACACATATGTATGTATATTCGTTCCCTGGTGGATGACAAGCCAGGGCATTGCCCTTGCACCACCTTTTATCAGACTATGTACTCAGCCTGCTTTTCAGCTGCACAAATGTGCACTCTTTTGTAGTCCCACAAATAAAACCTACTGTGACTGCGGTGGGGGAATATTCTCAGTCTCGTGCATAAGGTAGGGGAGAGCTCATCATTCAAACAGATTGTGGTGACAAAGTGGCATATAACTTTATCAGTCCCATGGGTTCCTGATCCAACAAGTGGGTGGCATAAATAAACCAAGTCATTCCCACAGTAAATGGCAAGCCAAACCCTGCCCCTGCACCTCATATTATCAGACCATGAGTCATTTATAGTAAACTCAGAAATTCCACCCTTTGAAATGTACCAACAATATAATTATCACACTTTTCCCTTTCCAATTCAGTGATGTGTACAAATAGGCATAATAATTTATAATGTGTTTAAAATAGCACTTAAGCACTCTTCTAGGGACTTGCTCTCCGGGTCCAGGGTCAATCCCTAGACTCTGATCTCAGCTCTCCACAGCAGACAGGACTAGGGTTTGGTGGTGAGGGTCTCCTCAAGCCACACCTGAAAGAGGGAATCTTTCATGGCCCCACCTCCAACTGAGAAGGACTTAAGATTTGAAATTGAGATACCTGTCCAGAGCAGAGTCAGAGAATGAGCAGATCCCTTGCTCAGAGGAGACAGGAGACACACAAGACCTCTTGCCACAGCTGACTAGCCCTAATTGTGAACCACTGAAGCCTTGGGCAGACACCAGTGCAAAAATACATATAACAATATAAAGAACAACAAGGCAACACAAGAAGAAACTGGTGGTTCTACAACTACAAGACCTGAACAGAGCAATGAAGGGGAAACAGAAGGAAAGAACACCAAATACACCTTTATGATGATCATTGAAACCTTCAAAGAAGATATACAAAATTCCCTTAAAGAAAGAGAAGAAAATACAAACAAAATATTGGAAGAGATGAAAAAATCCTTGAAAGAAAACCAAGAAAAGGTAAACCAAAAATGAAAGAAACATTCCAGGAACTAAAAACTGAAATAGAAGCAATAAAAAAGGCACAAAATGAGGCAAAGGTGGAAATAGAAAATCTGAAGGAAAGAGCTGGAACTACAGATACAAGCATAACCAACAGAATCCAAGAAGAGAGAATCTCTGAAGTGGAAGACTCAACCGCCAAAATAGATACATGAGTCAAAGAAAATACTAAAGCAAAAAAAGCCATAATACAAAATGTTCACGAAATCTGGGACATCATGAAAAGACCTAATCTGAGAATAATAAGAATAGAAGAAGGAGAAGAATACCAGCTCAAAGGCACAGATAATGTATTCAATAAAATCATAGAAGAAAACTTCCCTAACTTGAAGAAGGAAATGTCTATAAAGATACAAGAAGCTTACAGAACACAAATTAGATATGACCCCCCCAAAAAGTCTGCTCATCACATAATAATGAAACCACACAGCATACAGAACAAAGAAAAAATTTTGAGTTGCAAAGGAAAACAGCCAACTTACCTATAAAAACAGACCCATCAGAATAACACCTGAGAATTCAATGGAAATGATGAAAGCAAGAAGGGCTTGGTCAGAAGTTATACAGATGCTAAAAGAGCATGGCTGCCAAACTAGAATACTATATCCAGCAAAATTATCAATCACCATAGATGGATTAAACAAGATATTTCATGACAAAGTCAGACTTAAACAATACCTATCTACCAATCCAGCCATCCAGAAAGCATTAGAGGGAAAACTCCAACCTAATGATCCCAGGTACACCCATAAAACCACAATTAATCAATAATCCCACACAAGAAATGCCCAGAGAAAAGAAATACATAGAAGATACTACCAAAAATAGCAGGAAACATCAATCAGTGATCCCTAATATCCATTAACATCAATGGACTCAACTCACCTATAAAAAGACACACAGTAACAAAATGGATACAAAAACAGAAGCCATGCTTCTGCTGCATATAAGAAACACACCTCAACCACAAAGACAGACACAGGCTCAGAGTAAAGGGTTGGGAAAAGATTTTCCAATCGAATGGCTCTAAGAAACAAGCTGCGGTTGCCATCCTAATAACTAACAAAGTAGACTTTAAGCTAAAAGCAATTAAAAGGGACCAAGATGAACATTACTTATACATCCCAGGAACAATTGGTCAAGAGGAGATTTCAACCCTGATTATTTATGCCCATAATATAAGGGCACCAACCTATGTAAAAGAAACACTACTAAAGCTCAAATCCCACAGCAGTTCTCACACCTTAATAGTGGGAGACTTCAATCCGCCACTTTCACCCCTGGATAGGTCAACCTGACAGAGACTCAACAGAGAATTATGGAGTCTAACAGAAGTTATGATACAAATGGATTTAATAGATATTTACGGAAGCTTCCACCCAAATGCAAAGGAATATACATATTACTCAGCTCCTCATGAAACTTTCTCTAAAATTGACCACATAATTGGTCATAAAGCAAATATGAATAGATAGAAAAAATTGGAAATAATCCCTTGTATCATATTGGACCACCAGGGCCTAAAGTTGGAGTTCAACAACATCAAAAATCACAGAAAGCCTACCAACTCATGGAAACTAAACATCACTCAGTTGAACCATCTATGGGTCAAGGAAGAAATTAAGAAAGAAATCAAAGTCCTCCTAGAATTTAATGAAAATGAACCCATAACTTACCCAAACTTGTGGAACACAATGAAAGTAGTCCTATGAGGAAAATTCATAGCAATAGATGCCTATATGAAAAACCTAGAGAAATCCCACACTAGAGAACTAACAGCTCAGCTGAAAGCCTTAGAACAATTAGAAGCAAACTCACCTAGAAGGAGTGGATGACAGGAAATAATCAAACCTAGAGCTGAAATCAATATAATTGAAACAAAAAGAACAATACAAAGAATCAATGAATCAAAGAGTTAGTTCTTTGAGAAAGTAAAAAAGATAGATAAGCCCTTATCCAAACTAATCAAAATGCAGAGAGAGTATCCAAATCAACAAAATCAGAAATGAAAAGGGGGACATAACAACAGACCACCAGGAAATCCAGAGAATTATCAGGTCATACTTTGAAAATCTATATTCCACAGAGATGGAAAACCTAGAAGAAATGGACAGCTTTTTGGACAGATACCATTTGCCAAAATTAAATGAAGATCAGATTAATTACCTAAACAGACCTATAACCCTAATGGAAATTGAAGCTGTTATTAAAAGCCTCCCAGGTAAAAAAAGCCCAGGTTCAGATGGTTTCAGTGCAGAATTCTACCGGACATTCAAAGAAGAACTACTACCTTTACTCCTCAAACTATTTCACACAGTAGGAACTGAAGGAATATTGCCAAATTCCTTTTATGAGGCCACAATTACCCTAATAACCAAGCCACTCAAAGACGCAACATAGAAGGAGAACTACAGAACAATTTCCCTCATGAATATTGATACTAAAATTCTCAACAAAATTTTGGCAACCCGTATACAACAAATATCTTCCACTATGACCAAGTAGGGTTCATCTCTGAAATGCAGGGTTGGTTCAACATACAAAAAACTGTAAATGTCATCCATCATATAAACAAATTGAATGAAAAAAAACCACGTGATCATATCCTTAAATGCTGAAAAAGTCTTTGACAAAATGCAATACTTCTGGACAGTGCAGGAATACAGGGAAAATACCTAAATATAATAAAGGCGATTTATAAGAAGCCAACAGCCAACATCAAACTTAATGGAGAAAAACTCAGAGCCATCCCACTAAAATCAGACACTAGACAAGGATGTCCTCTCTCCTCTTATCTATTCAATATAGTTCTAGAAGTTTTAGCTAAAGCAATAAGAGAACAAAAGGAGATTAAGGGGATACAAATTGAAAAAAGAAGAAGTGAAACTATCTCTATTTGCAGATGATATGATTGTATACATAAGTGACCCGCAGAATTCTACCAGGGAACTCCTACAGCTGATTAACACCTTCAGCATTGTAGCAGGATACAAGATGAACTCAAAGAAATCAGTAGCCCTTCTATACGCTAAAGATAAAAGGGCTGAAAAAGAAATAAGGAAAACATCACCCTTTATAATAGCTGCAAATAGAATTAAATACCTGGGAGTAACTATAACCAAAGAAGTAACAGATCTATTTGACAAAAATTTTAAGTTACTGAAGAAAGAAATTGAGGAGGATATCAGAAAATGAAAAGATCTCCCATGTTCCTGGATAGGTATGATCAATAGTAAACATGGCAATTCTTCCCAAAGCAATCTACAGATTCAATGCACTGCCCATCAAAATCCCAGCACAATATTTTACAGACCTTGAAAGAACAATACTCAACTTCATTTGGAATAACAGGAAAGCTAGGATTGCCACAACAATTTTGCTCAACAAAAGAAACTCAGGGGCATCACCATGCCTGACTTCAAGTTATACTATAGAGCTACAGTAATAAAAACAGCCTGGTACTGGCATAAAAACAGACTTGTGGATCAATGGAATCGTATTGAGGATCTGGGCATTAACCCAAAAACCTATGAACACCTGATATTCGAAAAAGAGGCACAAAATATTCAATGGAAAAAAGATAGTATCTTTAACAAATGGTGTTGGCACAGCTGGATGGAAGTGTGTAGAAAAATGCAAATAGATCCAAGCCTGCACAAAACTCAAATCCAAGTGGATGAAAGACCTCAACATAAACCCAGCCACCCTGAACTTGATAGAAAAGAAAGTGGGAAATACCCTCCAAAACATTGACACAGGTGACCACTTCCTAAATATAACATCAGTGGCACAGACACAAAGAACAACAATCAATTAGTGGGACTCTCCTGAAACTGAGAAGCTTCTATAAAGCCAAGTTCATTTTCAATAGGATAAGGTGACATCCTAAGGAATGGGAAAAGATTTTTGCCAACCCTACAAGTGATAGAGGACTGATCTCTAAAATATATAGAGAACTCAAGAAACTAGAGCCCTAAACCTTGAATAACCTCATCAAAAATGGGGTTCAGAACTAAAAATGGAACTCTCAGCAGAATTACAAATGGCTGAAAGGCACTTGAAAAAGTGCTCAACTTCTTTAGCCATCAGAGAAATGCAAATCAAAACAACATTGAGATACCACCTGTCAGACTGGCTAAGATAAAATTCACAGATGACAGTCTATGCTGAAGAGGTTGTGGAGTAAGGAGAACATGCCTTCATTGTTGGTAGGAGTATAAGCTTGTTCAGCCACTCTGGAATGCAATATGGTGGTTTCTCAGAAAACTGGGAATCAATCTCCCCAAGGACCCAGCAATACCATTGCTGGGTGTATACCCTAAAGATACACATTTGCCCCCTACAATTATTAGCTCAACTATGTTCATAGCAGCATTATTCGTAATAGCAAGATCCGGGAAACAACCTAGAAGCCCCTCAACTGAGGAATGGATTAACAAACTGTGGTACATCTACACAATGGAGAACTACTCAGCCGTATGAAAAAATGATATCCCAAAATTTGCAGGCAAATGGATGGATTTGAAGAATACCCTCCTGAGCGAGGTATCTCAAACCCAGAAAGATAAGCAGGGGACATACTCACTCATTAGTGGACTCTAAACAGAAAAAGCAAAAAGCAAAGTATGTCCAAGCTGCAAACCACAACCCCTGAACAGCTTTGTATCTGAAACACCTGGGAGTGGCACCTTGGATCCCACTCCCTCTAGAGGAACACCTGACTCAGTCTTGATGTTGGGGTGAGGAAACTGGATCTGCCAGGAGTGGAGGCTGAACTGAGCAATATTTGAACCTTGGGACCTCCTGCCTATGCTGGGAGTAGATGGGGAGATGTGGAGAAGAGAGAGTGACTGGAGGGGGTGGGAGTGGGAAGGGACCTTGAATAAGAATATACAAGGATAGAAAATGTGACTTTATTCATAATAAAAAATAATTAAAAGAAACTGCTTGGCATCTGAAACACTTGAAACAAGGGACTGGCACCTTGGAGCCCAATCCCTCCAGAGGAACACCTGACTCAGTCTTGATGTTGGGGTGAGGAAACTGGATCTGCCAGGAGTGGATGCTGAACTGAGCAATATTGGGACCTTGGGACCTCCTGTCCATGCTGGGGAGGAGATGGGGAGATGTGGAGAAAGGAGGGTGACTGGAGAGGGTGGGAGGGGGAAGAGGCCTTGAATAAAGATATACAAGGATAGAAAATGTGACTTTATTAATAATATAAACAGGAAAAAAATAAAATAGCACTCAAATTAAAAAAATATTTTCTTTTTTACATATCCTTCTATTTTATTAAAACCCATGATTAGTGAATTTTTATAAAAGTTATTCATTGACATAAAGTACTAATCTCAGTATGAGGGATCTTTCCTATAAGGATATGTGGTAATCACAATTATAGAACTATTTTTGGGTTGTTGACAAAAATGCAATTAGATTAACTCAATCATTCTTAGGGACAGATTATAGATTGCAGACAGTCATTTAAGCAAGACAATAATGCTATTAATAAAACTGCAATACCCAAGTGGTTTATCTGTTGCTGTTTTTCAAGTTTCTTTGGTAAAAGGCTCTAATTAGCAATCTCCACAACATGGAAAAATCTTAGAACTCTAAGGCCTGGAGCCTCATGAGGAATGCAGGACTTGTGTGTTGGTTTGGTTAGAGTTCAGATTCAGATTTTTCTGACATTAATATAGTAATATACCCACTGACATTAGGTCAACTCCCTGGTCAAATACTTTCATTGCTTTTTTCAGCTCATGGTAATTTGTCTTCTACATCCCTTTTCTACTTGGACTACCCTGGAACAATGAGTTAAAATGAGTTATACCTACCTTGTTCATATTATCAGGTAATATAAAGTATAATTCAGAAGGAAAAGGTTCATTTGTTTTTGCTTGTTGAGGTTACCTGAATGGGTCTTCCATCAGGAGTCAAAACCTCTTCTGAAAGTTCCATCATCTTTAAGGCCATCAGAGCAATGGGCTTGGCATGGCATAGGCTTTTTCTATGCAGTCCTGCTGCAACACAGTATGCATCACCAATTGTTTCCACCTGGATTAATCAAACACATCAAAGCAAACATATAATGAAGCAAAAGAGAAATGATTAGTTATCTGTAGTCACAAATGGTGCTAAAAATATGTCAATTAAACATCAATAAATTAAGCAATTAGACAACTTAGTGTAATCATAATAGAGTTTGCAAACAGCTACAATCAAATACTGACATCTCACTCTAGGTTGTTCATTATTACCATAGATGATCATTGAAATTAGGAATGACTGAAATATGATTATCTCTCCAAAGATAGGATTGTAGGTATTTAACCTAGATGGTTCCCAAATGATTACTCTCTCAAGAGGCATTCTTGTTTCTTCAAACTTCTAATAGTACTTTGGAATAACTCTTTTTTTAATCTTCAATTTTCCTATCTTCCTGGTTGTCCAGACTTCAACATTGCAATTACCTGTGAATTGATATCAGGTCTGCTTTCACTTATCCTTAATACTTATTATAATAAAACTTATTAAAAATATACTATCTGCCATTAATTATGTTAAGCACTTTATATATGTTATCTGACATTAAATGAAACAAACTAATGTAAAAATTACATTTGATCTGAGAAATGTAAAATAGAAAGGCAATAACAGCCACAACTATACAATGAAATAAATAATTGCAAGTACTTGTTATGAGTTTAGAACCTCAATCTAATTCCATTGTCAGAATACATTTTAATTGGTCATTGATGTTTAATTATTTAAATTATTAATTCAATACTTAATAACTCAGATTTCCAAAGCTTTGTTAGAGGTCATCACTAGTTCTTCCTACTAGAGTTAGATACTGGCTCCTGGGTCCAGCCCTGAATGGGTTCTCAAAGCCCAAATGCAGGTCCTTCTACACAAAGTACTGTGATCCAAATAGCTGTCTTCACAGCCCTGGTCTTTTTTTTTTTTTCTACATATTTTAAAATTTTGAAATGTACTTTGAAATTATCTTGTAATTTATTTTTCAGGAATCAAAAATTTAAGAGAGTAATTTATCAGAATAAATTACATAGTTTTGTAGCCAGTTTGAACATGTATCTTCCATGTTTACAACTTTTTAGAATTTCTGTCATCATCACATTAAATATTTTCACTCAATTTACAGAAAAAAAATGGGATTTTCTAAACATGAATTTGTTTTTTTTTTTTTAAACTTTATTTATTTACTTATTTATTTGCCTTGGTGTTTGCCTGGAACTGGAACTACAGACAGTTGTTAGCTGCCATGTGGGTGCTGGGAATCGAACCCGGGTCCTCTGGAAGAGCAGACGGTGCTCTTAACCGCTGAGCCATCTCTCCAGCCCCCTAAACATGAATTTGTATAGTTAGTACTATAAGACTTTATAACCCATAGACAGGGTTTGACAATAGCACAGTTGATAAAATGCATGAAAACCTGAGATACCCATAATAATTCAATGTAATCATGTGTATTTTTAATCTTAGTGCTGGGGTCAAGAGACATGTAGATATTTCAGTCTTCATAGACAGCTAGCTTATCCAAATCTATAATTTCAAGGCCAATGAGAGACCCTCTAAACAAGGTCAATCACTCTTGACAGTATATGGGATGATAAGTACACATGTACCTGCCCACCTGTGTATAACCACACAGACATGCTCACAGTCATACACATATACAAAGATTGATAATGATGAATTATATAAGGCATTTTCTCCTTAGGGGAAAATGGAAGATCATGAAGTGAGTTGATTGTTATGCTGCATAAACATACTATAGAATTAATAAAGGACAAAATAGATTGGTACAGAATATACATGGGTTCATGAAAATTATATTAAGATATACATCTAATATCCATACAAATGTTTCAAAACATTTGGTTTCCAAATACCAGAAATTATGATAGTTTTCATAGATAACAAGATTAAGAACTGGGCATAAAAATACAAGAGAACAGGACTGGAGAGGTTTCTCAGTGATTAAGTGCAAGGACAACTCTTCCATAGGACCTGGATTCAATCTCAAGCATCTAAATGGTGGTTCACAGCCAGCTGTTCTAAGTATCCTGATAAGTATCCTGATATCCTGTTTTGGCTTCTGAAAGTGCTACAATGCAATAGCAGACTTACATTCAGGCAAAATTGTCTACACATAAAAATTTTTAAAAATTTTAAAAAAAGTTAAAAAATAAAATTTAAAATCATAGCAAGTAGTAACATATATTAAGACACAAAACAATTACAATTGTTTATAAATACCCAATGCATGAGAGTGGGGGCTAAAAGAGCTCTAAATGTTGTTGATTGCATATGTTTGGTTAAGTCATCATGACATGGTAATGTGACCTCAACGTTGCCATCCTAAAGCAATAGTTATTTTTTATCTATGTTTAGTGATTCATTCAGGTTGGGTGCAGGAGAGAACTCTTTGGTACTTCTTACCCTCTGGAAGCAAAGCTAAAGCCTCCACAAATACAGCTACTTTCCAGAAGTCCTTACAGGCAGCCAGAAAGCTTCCCAGAGGTGCCAGATGTAGCTTCTAAAGAACTGCTCATCAAAGCAAGCCAATAGGGACACATTTAGTGTAAATGGTATGGGGAAATTCAAACCAGCTTGTGCACAAGAAAAATAAAAATATTTGGTGAGAAGAAATCATGAGAACAAGAACAGTTAATAACATAAAGGACTTAATAGGTCTAGATATTTGCAGCAGAAAAAACATATCTGTGTGGGGTTTATTCTGGTTTATTTTCTCTTCCATACACATTCATCATTTTAATCTGAAAATATGAGTTAACACCAATTCTTTTGCAATGATATGTTCCTTAGAAGTTTGATTTCTCTCTTCTTCCACCACTGAAATCAGCTTTCTGCACATTTTGCAAGGAAAAAAATTATATATGTACACACATAAATATGTGTACGTGCATGTGTGCGTGCGTGCACGTGTGTGTGTGTGCGCACGCCCGCGCGCGCGCGTGTGTGTGTGTGTGTGTGTGTGTGTGTGTGTGTGTACAATTTTGTGGATCCTCTTCAAATTAACTAGTTGCTCCAAGCTTATGAGATATAGAAGTGGACATATTCTGTATTAACTCCAAATGCTCTTCGGGTTCTTTATTTGAGCTAAATTGAAATAAAGCAAGCAAGCAATGAGAGGACACAGTAATTGTTCAAAAGTTAGCAGTGTTTTGAAATCCTTTATAATTGCTTTTGTACATTGAGCATGGTTTTAAGTACAGCAGACACAATTAAAACTTGTGCATCTCAATTATTTTCAGCCTCTCCAACTTGCTCCAGAGTAATATCACATAATAATTTAATTCAATAAACCAGGGAGGTGGGAAGAGAGTAACACTTAGAAATGTCTGAAAAGTTCTATTTTTCTCTGAAAAAGGGTGGAGAAACTAAAGTAAGGTCAATAGAGCATATGACTGTTGTCCAACATAGTACCATAGCTGCCATTATCAAACTTTAAAGAGTTTAATATTTCCATACATCTCTCCTTTACATTTTATAATAAATATTCACATTGTTAGAGATAAAGTGACATGAATAAATTTCTGAGAGCTTTGAGTCCACTTTCTCTTGTTTAAAATCACTTAGAAAAGTTTCTGTATTTCCTACCTGACTCCCATTGACTAATAATCTATTTCTCTTATTCAAGTTAATGCTTAAAGAAATACATTGAGGGGCACAGAATGAGATGAGTAACTTTCTTGAATCCATTTATAATGGACAATTTACTTTGCTATCACAAAGTAAACTCAGTACGTGTGTGTTTGTATGCTTGCTTTTATACTCCCCTAATAATGAGGATTGATTTAACCTCATACCTCTGTCTACTAGCTCAGTATCAAGCTGTTTGATAATCCTCTCAGTTGTACTCAGTCCCCAAACTTACTGGATAGTAGCTCCTAGTGTCACCAAAACAAGTGTTTCAAACGCAACTTAAGGATTATATTTAACAATTTCCTAGCTTTTATTAAAGTTTACTTAATTATATTTTTACAAGCTGAAAGCTATGGTTTTTATTTTTTTATTTTAAAGATTGTTGTTTTTTACATACCAACAACAATCCCCCTTTCTTTCTTCATTCTCCCCTCCTTTCATTCACCCCCAGGCTCCCCCTACCCCTTTAAGCACTCCACAAAGAGGATAAGGCCTCCCCTGGGTTGAAAAACTTTGTCGAAAGTCTGTTATATCATGTTGAGGCAGGAACAAGCCTCTCCCTCTGGTATCAAGGCTGAAAAATGTTTTCTTCTATAGGAATGGGCACCAAAGAGCCAGTTCATGCACTAGGGATAAAATCTGGTCTCACTGCCAGAGGCTACAGAAACTGCCCAAGCCACCACATAGAGAGGGCCAGCTGGGAAACCTGCAAGCTATTTTATTAATAATTCCTGAAACCTGATATGAGCAAAATTTACTACAGTAAAGCTTCATCAGTTCATTCTTTTTTTCTTTTTCTTTTTTAACAATTATATAGTAGTAGTTTATTAGTTACAAGGCTGACTAAAATGTGCCATATTGTTCATATTTGTTAATTACAGATGATAAATACATAGGTAGTAAGTTTGTCCTACTTTGGAATACCTAAACAATTTTTTCAAGATAAAAATTAAATGATAACAGTTTACTGATATTTTGAAAAGCAAAAACTACAGATGCGATGAGCTTTTAAAATCTGTTGAATAGGATATACCGTTATAATAATGGTCAGAAAACTAGAGTTGGGGTCTGCAAGATGAGCCTGAGTGATTCTCCTGGTCTTTAGCCCCTATGGGTGTCACTCCATCCTTCACGTCTTAGTTTATATGTCACAACCTCTCTGGCATAGATTTCATCTTTTTGGAAAAGTAATTTTTTTCTTATTATGAATAAAGTCACATTTTCTATCCTTGTATATCCTTATTCAAGGTCCCTTCTCCCTGCCACCCCCTCCAGTCACTCTCTCTTCTCCACATCTCCCCATCTACTCCCCAGCATGGGCAGGAGGTCCCAAGGTCCCAATATTGCTCAGGTCAGTCTCCACTCCTAGCAGATCCAGCTTCCCCCCCCCCCCCCGCAACATTGAGGCTGAGTCAGGTGTTCCTGTAGAGGGAGTGGGATCCAAGGTGCCACTCCCAGGTGTTTCAGATCCAAAGCTGTTCAGTGGTTGTGGTTTGCAGCTTGGATATGCTTTTCTTTTTGTTTATTTGTTTAGAGTCGACTAACAAGTGAGTATATCCCCTGCTTATCTTTCTGGGTTTGAGTTACCATGCTCAGGAGGATATTCTCCAAATCCATCCATTTGCCTGCAAATTTTGGGATATCATTTTTCTTACTGCTGAGTAGTACTCCATTGTGTAGATGGACCACAGTTTGTTAATCCATTCCTCAGTTGAGGGGCTTCTAGGTTGTTTCCAGGTTCTTGCTATTACGAATAATGCTGCTATGAACATAGTTGAGTCAATGCCTTTGGCGTGTGACTGTGCCTCTTTAGAGTATACACCCAGAAGTGATACTGCTGGAGCCTTGGAAAAGATTGACTGCCAGTTTTCTGAGAAACCACCATACTGCATTCCAGAGTGGCTGAACAAGCTTACACTCCCACCTACAAAGGAGGAGTGTTCCCCTTGCTCCCCAACCTCTAGCATAGGCTGTTATCTGTGTCTTTTATCTCAGCCTATCAGACAGGTGTCAGGTGGTATCTCAAAGTTGTTTTGATTTACATTTCTGTGATGGCTAAAGATGATGAGCACTTTTTCAGATGCCTTTCAGCCATTTGTAATTCTGCTGAGAGTTCTCTTTTTAGTTCTGAACCCCATTTTTTGATTTGGTTATTCAAGGTTTTGGGCTCTAGTTTTTTTAAAATTATTGTTATGAATAAAGAAGTCACATTTTCTATCCGTGTATATCCTTATTCAAGGTCTCTTCCACCTCCGACCACATCAGGTCATTCTGTCTTCTCCACATCTCCCCATCCACCCCATGGGCAGGCGGTCAAAAGGTCCCATGGTCCCAATATTGCTTCGTTCAGCTTCCACTCCAGGCAAATCCAGTTTTCTCCCCCCAAGATCAAGACTCAGTAGGGTGTTCCTCTATGGGTAGTGGGATCCAGGGAATCAGTCCAAGGTGTTTCCGATCCCATGCTGTTCAGTGGTTGTGGTTTGCAGTTTAGATATGCTTTGCTTTTTGTTTATTTGTTTAGAGTCGACTAACGAGTGAGTACATCCCCTGCTTATCTTTCTGGGTTTGAGTTACCATGCTCAGGAGGATATTCTCCAAATCCATCCATTTGCCTGCAAATTTTGAGATATCATTTTTTCTTACTGCTGAGTAGTACTCCATTGTGTAGATGGACCACAGTTTGTAAATCCAGTCTTCAGTTGAGGGGCATCTAGGTTGTTTCCAGATTCTTGCTATTAAGAATAATGCTGATATGAACATAGCTGAGCTAACGCCTTAGGAGTACTACTGTGCGTCTTTAAGGTATACACGGGGAAGTGGTATTGCTAGATCCTTGGGGAGATAGATTCTCAATTTTCTGAGAAACCGCCATACTGTATTCCAGAGTGGCTGAACAAGCTTACACTCCCACCAACAATGCAGGAGTGTTCATCTTGCTCAGCACCCTCTTCAGAATAGGCTGTCATCTGTGTCTTTTATCTTAGCCAATCTGACAGGTGTCAGGTGGTATCTCAAAGTTGTTTTGATTTGCATTTCTCTGATGGCTAAAGATGATGAGCACTTTTTCAGGTGCCTTTCAGCCATTTGTAATTCTTCTACTGAGAATTCCCTTTTTAGTTCTGAACCCCATTTTTTGATTGGGTTATTCAAAGTTTTGGGTTCTAATTTCTTGAGTTCTTTATATATTTTTGAGATCAGTACTCTATCACTTGAAGGGTTGGTGAAAATCTTTTCCCATTCTATAGGCTGTCGTTTTGTCTTAACGACTTGTGTCCTTGGCTTTACAGAAGTTTCTCAGCTTCAGGACATCCCACTTATTGATTGCTGATCTTAGTGTCTGTGCCACTGGTGTTATATTTAGGAAGTGGTTGCCTTTGCCAATTGGGAAAAGCATATTTCCCACTTTCTTTTCTATAATGTTCAGAGTAGCTGCATTTATGTTGAGGTCTTTCATCCACTTGGATATGAGTTTTGTGCAGGGTGATAGGCTTGGATCTATTTGCATATTTCTACACACTACCATCCAGCTATGCCAACAGCATTAGTTAAATATGCTATCTGTTTTCCATTGAATATTTTGGTTCAAGTTTTCATAGGTTTTTGGGTTAATGCCTGGATCCTCAATTCAATTCCATTGATCGACAAGTCTGTTTTTATGCCAGTACCAGGCTGTTTTTATTACTGTAGCTCTATAGTATAACTTGAAGTCAGGGATGGTGATGCCTCCTGAGTTTCTTTTGTTCAGCAAAATTTTAAAGGCAAACCTAGCTTTCCTGTTATTCAAAATGAAGTTGAGTATTGTTCCTTCAAAGTCTGAAAAATATTGTGTTGTAATTTTGATGGGAAGTGTGTTGACTCTGTAGATTGCTTTTGGTAGATATGCTTTTTTTACTATGTTGATCCTACCTATCCAGGAACATGGGAGAGCTTTCCATTTTCTGATATCCTCTTCAGTTTGTTTCTTCAGTGATCTAAATTTTTTGTCAAATAGGTCTGTTACTTCTTTGGTTATAGTTACTCCAAGGTACTTAATGCTATTGCAGTTATTATAAAAGGTGATGTTTCCCTTATCTCTTTTTCAGCCCTTTATCTTTAGTGTGTAGAAGAGGTACTGATATCTTTGAGTTCATCTTGTATCCTGCTACATTGCTGAAGGTGTTAATCAGCTGTAGAAATTCCTTGGTAGAATTCTGCAGGTCATTTATGTATACAATCATATCATCTGCAAATAGAGATAGTTTCACTTCTTCTTTTCCAATTTGTATGCCCTTAATCTTCTTTCGTTCTCTTATTGCTTTAGCTAAAACTTCTAGAACTATATTGAATAGATAAGGGGAGAGAGGACATCCCTGTCTAGTTCCTGACTTTAGTGGGATTGCTCTGAGTGTTTCTCCATTAAGTTTGATGTTGGCTGTCAGCTTCTTGTAAATCACCTTTATGAGATTGAGATATTTTCTCTGTATTCTTGATCTCTCCAGGACTTTTATCATAAAGGAGTGTTGGATTTTGTCAAAGGTTTTTCAGCATCTAAGTATATGTTCATGTGGTTTTTTTCCTTTAGTTTGTTCATATGATGGATGACATTTACGGTTTTTCGTATGTTGAACCATCCCTGCATTACTGGGATGAAGCCTACTTGGTCATGGTGGATGATATTTATTATATATTGTTGTATACGGTTTGCCAGAATTTTGTTGAGAATTTGAGCATCGATATTCATGAGGGAAATTGGTCTGTAGTTCTTCTTCTTTGTTGTGTCTTTGAATGGCTTGGTTATTAGGGTTAACGTGGCCTCATAAAAGGAATTTGGCAATATTCCTTCAGTTTCTACTGTGTGAAATAGTTTGAGGAGTAAAGGTAGTAGTTCTTCTTTGAATGTCCGGTAGAATTCTGCACTGAAACCGTCTGAAACTGGGCTTTTTTTACTTGGGAGGCTTTTAATATCAGCTTCAATTTCCTTTAGGGTTATAAGTCTATTTAGGTAATTAATCTGATCTTCATTTAATTTTGGTAAATGGTATCTGTGCAAAAAGCTGTCCATTTCTTCTAGGTTATCCATTTTTGTGGAATACACATTTTCAAAGGATGACCGGATAATTCTCTGGATTTCCTGGGAGTCTGTTGTCATGTCTCCCTTTTCATTTCTGATTTTGTTGATTTGGATACTCTCTCTCTGCTTTTTGATTAGTTTGGATAAGGGCTTATCTATCTTTTTGACTTCCTTAAAGAACCAACTCTTTGATTCATTGACACTTTGTATTGATCTTTTTATTTCAATTGTATTGACTTCAGGTCTAGGTTTGATTATTTCCTGCCATCTACTCCTTCTTGGTGAGTTTGTTTCTAATTGTTCTAAGGGTTTCAGCTGAGCTGTTAGTTCACTAGTGTGAGATTTCTCTAGGTTTTTCATATAGGCATCTAGCACTATGAATTTTCTTCTCAAGACTGCTTTCATTGTGTCCCACAAGTTTGGGTAAGTTGTGGATTCATTTTCATTAAATTCTAGGAAGACTTTGATTTCTTTCTTAATTTCTTCCTTGACCCAGAGGTGGTTCAGCTGAGTGATGTTTAGTTTCCATGAGTTGGTAGTCTTTCTGTGATTTCTGATGTTTTTGAACTCCAGCTTTAGGCCCTGGTGGTCTGATATGATAGAAGGGATTATTTCCATTGTTTTGTATCTGTTGATATTTGCTTTATGGTCAATTTTAGAGAAAGTTCCCTGAGGAGCTGAGAAATATGTATATCCCTTTGCATTTGGGTGGAAGCTTCTGTAGATATCTATTCAATCCATTTGCATCATAACCTCTGTTAGACTCCTTATTTCTCTATTGAGTCTCTGTCTGGTTGACCTATACAGGGGTGAAAGTGGAGTAATGAACTCACCCACTACTAGGGTGTGAGAATTGATGTGGGATTAGAGCTTTAGCAGTGTTTCTTTTACATAGTTAGGTGCTCGTATACTTGGGGCAAAATATTCAGGATTGAAATCTCCTCTTGACTAATATTTCCTTTGATGAATATGAACGTTCATTTGGTCCCTTTTAATTGCTTTTAGGTTAAAGTCTACTTTGTTAGATGTTAAGATGGTAACTCCAGCTTGTTTCTTAGGACCATTTGATTGGAAAATCTTTTCCCAACCCTTTACTCTGAGCGTGTGTCTGTCTTTATGGTTGAGGTGTGTTTCTTGTATGCAGCAAAAGGATGGCTTCTGTTTTTGTATCCATCTTGCTAGTGTGTGTCTTTTTATAGGTGAGATGAGTTCATTGATATTAAGGGATATTAGTGACCACTGATTGTTATTCCCTAGTATTTTTGGTGGTAGCTTGTATGTATTTCCTTTCTCTGGGCTATTCTTCTCTGGAATTATTGATTGTTTATGGTTTTATGGGTGTATCTGGGATCCTTAGGTTGGAGTTTTCCCTCTAATGCTTTCTGGAGGGCCGGACTGAAAGATAGGTATTGTTTCAGTCTGACTTTGTCATGAAATATCTTGTTTACTTCATCTATGGTGATTGATAATTTTGCTGTGCATAGTATTCTATGTTGGCAGCCATGCTCTTTTAGTGACTGTATAACTTCTGACCAAGCCCTTCTAGCTTTCATCATTTCCATTGAATAGTCAGGTGTTATTCTGATGAGTCAGCCTTTATAAGTAAATTGGCCATTTCTTTTGCAGCTCTTAAAATTTTTTCTTTGTTTTGTATGTTTTGTGGCTTGATTATTATGTGGCGGGCTGAGTTTTGTGGGGGGTCATATCTATTTGGTGTTCTGTAAGCTTCTTGTATCTTTATAGGCATTTACTTCTTCAAGTTAGGGAAGTTTTCTTCTATGATTTTATTGAATACATTATATGTGCCTTTGAGTTGGTATTCTTCTCCTTCTTCTTTTCCTATTATTGTCAAGTTAGGTCTTATCATGGTGTCCCAGATTTCCTGAACATTTTGTGTTATGGCTTTTTTGGTTTTAGTATTTTCTTTGACTGATATATCTGTTTCAGCTACTGAGTCTTCCACTTCAGAGATTCTCTCTTCCATCTCTTGGATTCTGTTGGCTATGCTTGTATCTGTAGTTCAGCTCTTTTCTTCAGGTTTTCTATTTACATCTTTGCCTCATTTTCTGTCTTTTTTATTGCTTCTATTTCAGTTTTTAGTTTTTGAAATGTTTCTTTCATTTTTGGTTAACTTTTCTTGGTTTTCTTCCAGGATTTGTTCATCTCTTCCAATTTTTTGTTTGTATTTTCTTCTATTTCTTTTAGGAAAATTTTTTATATCTTCTTTGAAGGCTTCAGTGATCTTCATAAAGGTGTTTTTGGTGTTGTTTCCTTCTGCTTCTCTTCATTGCTCTGTTGAGGTCTTGTAGCTGTAGAACCACCAGTTTCTTGTAGTGTTGCCATGTTGTTCTTTATATTATTATATGTATTTTTGCACTGGCGTCTGCCCAAGGCTTCAGTGGTTCACAATTAGGCAGCTCCTAGTCAGTTGTGGCAAGAGGGCTTGTGTGTATCCTGTCTTCTCTGAGCAGGCGGTCTCCTCAATCTCTGACTGTGCTCTGGGCTGGGGTCTGAATTTCAAGGCCTCAGTCCTTCTCTGATGATGCAGTTTGCCCTGGACGTGGGGCCGGCTGTGCAATGTTCCCTTTTTTAGGTGTAGGTGGAGGAGCCCCTCACAGCAAAACCCTAATCCTGTCTGCATAGAGAATCTGTGGTTAAACACCACAGACTGATCCTGGTCCCAGAACACAACTTTGCAGTGGGGGAATCAGGCGCCGGCGCCTGCTTACCTCACCTCTGGATGGAGTCTCCTCATCTCTGGATATGTAAAGCTTCATCAGTTCCCTTTTTCTAAAGGAGAAAAACTCTCTTATCCAGAGCTCTTCCTCAGCTATGCTTCTGTATTTTTGTCTCATCAAAAAAATTTTTTGCAGAATTATAGATTAATACTGCTGCGTCAAACATATCCATAACCATATGTCAATACACACACACACACACAAGACATGCATACACTCACACATGCATACCTACAATCAAAGTGCTAAGAATGCTATGACACCGTCAATGACCCTAAGCTTTTTAAATTTTACTAAATATATTCAATTAAATTATACATAATGATTCAGGGATTCAAAAGGAAACAATTTATAAGATTTTTTTTAAACATTTTTTTGTTTATTTAATTATTTGCCTTGATGTTTGCCTAGAACTGGAACTACAGACAGTTGTGAGCTTCCATGTGGGTGCTGAGAATTGAACCTGGGTCCTCTGGAAGAGCAGATGGCGCTCTTAACCACTGAGCCATCTCTCCAGCCCCAAAAGGAAACAATTTAAACTAAAGGTTAACTGATAGGGATTCCTCTAAAACATCCTTTCACTTCTTTAAAACAAAATGAATCTAATTAGACTGAATTACTTAGTGAAGTTTTGTTTTAAATCCTCAAGTTACATAGAGGAAATTCATTTTTTTCTAATGTACAAAAATATTTCTATAAGATTTTTCAGTAACTGCACATCAACTTTCCAGACACAGGGACCATTATCATTCTTATTCACTACATGTTCCTATCAAAATAAAAAGCATAATTTTATTTGCAAACTCTCTGTACCTTCTATTACTGTGTTTTTAACTAAAAGTATTGTTCTGTCTGGAGCCTATCCACTTATCCTGTACAAAAGAAATCTCAAGTGCCTATTACTGGGCCAATGAGATCATTCAGTATGTAAAATCCTTG
Source organism: Sigmodon hispidus (assembly GCA_004025045.1). NCBI lineage: Eukaryota > Metazoa > Chordata > Mammalia > Rodentia > Cricetidae > Sigmodon > Sigmodon hispidus. The sequence goes on along the minus strand of PVIH01021235.1, from coordinate 7,195 downwards.
CATGCCACCTGACAACCTGAGTTTAAACTGGGTACTACAGACACCCCTATACTATTTTCTGATTTCCACAAACGCCATAGCATGTGATACCTAAAATCACACAAACAACAGTATGCTATTTTTGAATAAAAAAATTGTCAAGTGAAAATTATTAATAATATTAATAAAGAACTAGTGTTTCAGGAAGATAATTCAACATTCTCAAAATTTAGTATTCACAGGTATTATGGAGTTATCACTTCAGATTAAATAAACAGTCATAGACAATGAGTTTCCCCAGCCCTGGCAAAGGTCAAAGTCTGTCATATCCTTCTAAATCTATCTCTTATGCTACATCTTACATTTCTTTTCTGCACTACACCTAATTCTTCCTGAAGTTAACAACTTTACTTAATTTAGAATACTGATGGAAGCTTTTTGTTTATTTTAATTGCAGTATGGAACTATACTACTATCCTGTATAGAATGATAAATTACTTTTTTTTTGCTGATTGAGCTGCATTTTTCCCCCCTCAGAGGGTTTATATAGTGAAGGAGGTCAACAGGGCAGAGTCATGGGGAAGGGTTGCTATGGGACCTAATCTGTGGAATGTCTTAACTGCAGATACTTTACATAGGTGTTCCTTTCTATCAGGAAGATAAAGCTATTCTTGGCAACCTAGGGTGAGTCACATAATTGCTAGTAAATAGCTAACTATAAAGGGAGGGGAATAGAGGCCTATAAACATGGCTAACTCATAAACTGAAAATGGCTAAGCTAACATGGCTATACTAAAAGGCCAAATACAGGCTTTGGCTCCTGGCATCTCCTCCCTTTACAATTATTTTATGAGATGAGTCAGCAGTCATCATATGACTAAGCATTAACCAGTAGGGGGAAACAGGGGCCTGATCCTCCAAGAGTTTTTTGGCTCAGTGGAGGGAACCTTCTGTACCTTGGTGAAGGAAGCTTCCTTTCCACATAGCAGATGTCTTTTGGAGGAGGAGAGGGTCTAAGTTATTAATATTAATATCTTTGGACATAAACCTCTATGCAATGAGGCATATTCCTCAGGAGACCCAGAGACAGAATACATGGTCCTCTGTAGTGGGAAACCAGAAGCTACCCAGGTAAACTCTGATGATGTCAAGGAACCAGAGCTGGGCAGGGCATGATCAACTGGAAAGAGCCCAGGATGAGGAGAGAGCCCCGCCCCTTTTTTGACCTGTGGCCTGGTTAGGAAGGACCGCTCAATTTGGACCTCTCCTGCATGCTGTTTCTCCCTTTTCCCCTCTGGATACCCTCTGTACCGTAAGTGGCTTTGGAATAATAAACATTACCTGAATATATAAATATAGCGGCCTGATAATTTCCGTGACAATCCTCTCCTTGTAGTGCTTTGCCTTGCACCCTTGCTGGTGCCCAAGTTGCTCATGAGCAAGCTTGCATAGCTCTGAGTTCTATGCAGTTCCCTTAGAAATCTCATCATCTGAGGGTTCCTCAAACCCTTGATCTGAGAGTTAACAGACCTGTATGGGTATGGAGGCCAGAGAGTCTACCTTTTGGCAAAAATGTACTGAGCCTGTTAAATGCCTACAGTCTAAAAGCCAATAAAAGCAAAAATCCTATAAAGGGTCCTAAAATGGAGGGTAAAAGAGTAGTAACCCACGGGGAGGTGAAAAAACAGCTTTTAAACCATCCTTTCTCCTGCTTTCTTTGCTTTTTCCTGCATTCCAATCCTTGTCTAACCTTAGACATACCATCTCTAATGCAAAGTGTCTAGAGGATGGGCTAGCACATTACACAGTAAGAAGGCATGCACCCAAAAGAATAGGTCCTATCTGCCAAAGAACTCCAGCAGGTCCATACTCCCAAGGGAAAAAACAACCAGTGTTACAATCTGAGCAAAATTTGAATTAAAAGACAAGAATTGTTGATCTGGTTCCTGCCCCTTTGGCAGAGTGTGCTCCTGCTGCTCTGAGTGCTCAGCAACAGCCAGTGGGGATCCTTGACTCAGTCCCAGGAGACTGCTGTCTAGGAGTGTCCTAGACACTCAGGCACTGGAATAGGGTTGTCTGCATCCTGAGGAAAAACACAAACAGACCCACTCCCCCACACCAGAACTGGGTCTGGTCTGTGTTAAGTGCCATCTGCCAGATTTTTTTCATTTAACCTGAGGTAAGACCACGTTGCTAAGCCCCCAGTATCTATTAGCTGCAGTACGTGACTGAGAATCCACAGTTAAGAAATTTAAAATATAAAAAATAAAGGATAAATGGTCTTTGGATGTGGCAGCATATTCTCCCTTCTTAGTTTAAAAAAGACAAACTTTAAGAGTGCAGTGGGAGTTGCTTCCATAATTGTGAGACCTATAAAAATTATAAGGAGTCTCAGTCATCAGCACAAAATATGGCAAAACTTTATCTGTTTTCATTTCTTTTGGAAACCCCATAAGCAATGGCTTTTTAACATCCTTAGCCTTTCCCCCAGAATGTGCAGAGGCAAAAAATAAGATAAAAATAACTATCAACAGAAACATGGACATAGGCCATCCTTCCAAAGGAGGGAATATGAGTAACATCTACCTGCCAAATATGATTAGGAGCAATGCCCGGAGGAGTCATTCCAAAATAGGTTACTGACAGAAATTCTATACACAAGAACCCTTGCTGCCCAGGCCCATCCTGAGCCTGAGGCAGGTTAAACTGGTTAAATTGAAGGCTCTCATGAACAAAGGCTTCATTAGCATAAGGTGTAAAAACTTGAGGCTGGACAAAGCAACCCAATAGGAGAAAAAGAGTTCCAAGCAAGTAAAAGAGTCAGACATACACCAGCCACCACTGTTAGGAGTCCCACAACCTAATTTAATAGTTAGAATTATTACATACTAGTATATATACATCTTAGTCATGAAATAAGACAATATAGGTAAATGTTATAAATTTTTTGAATGTGACATGTCCACAGCAGGCCCAAGTGTGAACACTTGGCCCCAGCTGGTGGTGCTTTTGTAGAAGATTGTCAAATGTTTAGGTGGTAGAGTATCGCGGTAAAAACCCGCCGTGAGATATGTTTTAAATGGGGTTTATTTTGTGAAAATCACTTACAAAACAGAAGGTTTTAAGAGAAAATGAAGGGATAAGGTTGCAGCGCGCAGGAGAGTTTCTAAGGAAAACTCCTCATCCCTACGCCGTATGTCCAAACTCCCGCGCCACTGGCCTGAACTGCGCACTGGGTCAGGAACTCTCTCTCGAGAATGCCGGCTTCCTGTCCTGGTCCTCTCCCTCGGAGGTCTACTTCTGGAATCCTTTCCAGGTAACCACGCCCCGCGCGTCTCCAGTCCTCTGACGTGATCGTTCACATGTATAGTTCCTGATTTCCCGATACAGTACAGCCCTGCTAGAGGAATGATATCATATTGCTAACAGACTTTGAGGTTTTATAGTATGCCCCCCTTCCTGGTTTTTTTTTGTTTGTTTGTTTTTGATTCCCCATGTAATTTCACCAGCTGGTCTAATGTTTCTGTTCCCAGGCCTTTCTTCCTTATATTGCTAGGATTAAATCTTTTGTTGTAACAATGTATAAAATAATTACAGTAGATAGTATGTATAAATGACATTTCAAACAAAAGTAACTGCTACAAGCTTTTAAATGAAAATCGTATCTAGTCAATTCTCACTGGCCATGAATAATACCAGAATGATATATTAAAGGCTATCTGCCTAATTGGTGGCATATAAGTGCTTCTATTATCAAATAGACAAAACTGGACAAATTCTTTAGTTGTCTGACATTGATTTCTTGTACATAACTCATCTATTTATATTGTGCCATTACTGTCTCTCATCTGATTTACATCAATAGGGTCAGAATGTTCCAGACTTATGGAATGACCACTATCATCCACATTCTACACTACACTGAAAATTTCTTTTATGAAATAAACCTATCTGTCACTCCTTTCAAAATTTTTTATTGTCTTGACCTCTTTCATACAATGAAATAAAAATCATTAAGAGGCCTAAGATTTTTATACACTGTAGCACATACTTGCTTTTGTGATGGGAGCCAGAGTAATATAATATAGGAACTCAGTTGACACTAACAAGGCTGACCCATCAGAGTCAAGGGCCCTGGAGGTAAAACCAAAACTCAAGAGTTTTGGTGTTAATGTGTTAGCTGTTTCTTGCAGAAGATTTCTTTTTTTTTTTTTTTTAAACATTTGGCACTTTCTTTTTTTTAATATTTATTTATTTATTATGTATACAGTATACAGAAGAGGGTACCAGATATCATCATAGATGGTTGTGAGCCACCATGTGGTTGCAGGGAATTGAACTCAGGACCTCTGGAAGAACAGTCAGTGCTCTTAACCTCTGAGCCATCTCTCCAGCCCCAGCAGAAGATTTCTTGTGTGTAATTGATGTGAGAAATTGTTATTAAACAGTACTTATATAAAAGTAGCTCATCATCATTACCTTGTAAATATCCAAATATCCACACTGGTGATCAAATCTTGTGTAGAGTTCATTGAGCATGCTAATCACCTGCATGGGAGTACATTGGGCACATATGGCTGTGAAACCAACAATGTCTGAAAAGAGCATCGTGACATCATCAAACTTTCTGGCCTGCACTTGCTGTCCTTGCCACAACTGCTGGGCTACATCACCAGGGAAAATAGAATACAGCAGATCTACTGTTTTCTTCTTCTCTTCTCCCAAGGCCTGGTGAGTTTTTTCTAAGGTGGCCTTTAATTTATCCATCCTCTTCTTCAAGCCATCCTAGGCCTTTGCTTGCTCTCCAACCAAAATGACATCTCGGGTAGCATCATGAATAGGGATATCTGAGAGATGTAGTCCTCGGCCCATGAGTTCATCCAACTTGTCTACACATGGAGAGCCCAAAAACAAAATGGCATTTGATTCTGCGACATGGATCATTTGACCTTTGATTTCCATCACCTGTGAAATGGACATTGAATTTTGATCAGTCTTCCTCATAAGCAGGTAAAATATATATATATATATATATATATATACTATATATATATATCACACTACTTGATGACTAGGAGAAACAGAAGTATTTCCTTAACTACACAGATTGTTTTCAAACTAGCAAATTTGTGACCATTTGAAAGTCAATATAAATGTCACTGTTCAGAATAGAAATAATTGTCTTTTATCTTATTGTAGAGACAGCTATGAAACACAAAATGAGATAAATAAAAAAATTGAATTAGAACAACATTTTTCTTTAAGATAGAATTATTCAACAATTGTTGTTGACCTGGCTAATAGACCAACTCAAAACCCTTCAGGTTAATAGAGAACTAAAAAAACTAGAACCCCAAACCCTAAATCATCCAATTAAAAAATGAGGATCAGAACTAAACAGGGAATTCTCAGAAGAACTACAAATGGCTAAAATGCACTTGAAAAAATGTTCAACATCTTTAGACATCAGGGAAATGCAAATCAAAACAACTTTGAGATATCACCTTACATCTGTCAAAATGACTAAGATCAAAAACACACATGACAGCCTAAGCTGGAGAGGATGCAGAGCAAGGGGAACACTCTACCATTGTTGGTGGGAGTGTAAACTTGTTCAGCCACTCTGGAATGCAGGATGGTGGTTTCTCAGAAAACTGGGAATCAATCTCCCCAAGGATCCAGCAATATCACTACTGGGCATATACCCTAAAGATGCACATTCACACCTCAAAAGCATTAGCTCAATTATATTCCTAGCAGCATTATTTGTAATAGCAAGAACCTGGAAATAACCTAGATGCCCCTCAACTGAAGAATGGATTAACAAACTGCAGTACATCTACACAATGGAGTACTACTCAGCAGTAAGAAAAAATGATATCCTAAAATTTACAGACAAATGGATGGATTTGGAAAACATCCTCCTGAGTGAGGTCTCACAAACCCAGAAGAATAAGCAGAGGATGTAGTCACTCATTAGTGGACTTTAAGCAAAAACATTCTCATTTCATTGAAAGATGATGAGTGAAGAAAGTGATTTAAAACACACACACACAACAACAACAACAACAACAACACAACAACACAACAACAACTTATTGTTTCACTGTAGAAGCATTGCTTAGCAGAAATTTGTGGTGGCCATAATGCATCCGTGGGCATTAGCTGTGACCTACAGTGCTTTCTTCATCTGTAGCTGAGCCTAATCTGGCTTGGGGAACTTTAGATTTTATTTTTTATGTTTCATATATTTTAGAGAAAAGAGAAGTTTTATTACTTTATGTTATTTTAATCTATCATGGATGTTTTGCTTTTTTATATAAAGGTGGATATTGATATTCAAAAAACAATAAAAAAATAGAACCTGTACGAAAACTTTTGCTTTGGGTTTTCTGTATCTTCATTTGCTTTTTGAATGTTTCATAATGAAAGTAATTTTAAATCATTAAAAAATTAATAACATAATCAGGATAAATTCACATGTCAAAATAACTTTACTTGACTGTCATTAAAATAGCACTGCCTTCAAATCTAAACCAAGGAGCTTAAAATATATCATAATAAGTATTTGGTTTTATGTATATAATTTTTTAACCAGTTACAATGCTTAGAAAAAATAGTAGTCATCTCAATGTCTATAATGGTGAGCTATCGTTTCAGCTCAGAAATAAAATATATGCTTCAGCACAGCTAAATGGAAAGACAGCTGTTTGTAAATGCCCAAGGTGAAAAATAGGCGCCACATGCTTATCAACCTTGAAATTGCCTCTGTCACTCCATTTCCAAATAGAATATGTTCCACACATTTACACTCTGTTATGGTCTTTAAAAAGAAAAAAGACATAGGTTACCTTATGAAGCTAGATCCCAGGAACAAAGACATGGTAAAACTCTGCACTGCTTTCTACAATTACAGAGAACAAGATAAACTGAACTCTAGCCTGATGTTATAAGTTTAAAGAAATGAGCTTTCTGTGCTCACTCTGTAGTTTCCTATAGCTGCTATTAAACCTTTTCACTCCATCTTCTGACTCCCACCACAGCAGACACTGAATGTTTTTATTGACTAATATTGTTTGAAGAGATGGAGATAAACAAAACAACATTTTCCTTTTCAAATACTTCATAGTATTTACAGAAACCCCAAAATAGAAAATAACGTGGTAGGAGTCATTCTCAGTTTCATACAATAAATTGGTTCTCAGAGAACTGCAGG